>CAWWDY010001947.1:0-44276 GCA_963942605.1 Poecilus cupreus
ATTACACACGACATATACATGAATTTGACAGTTTTAATACTTGAAAACGGTGTTTTGTATGCTTTTGCATGTCAAAACAGCAATTTTATTTTGGTTTCACCAACATTAGCCATTATACACGACAGAAACATGAATATGACAGCTTAAATACTTGAAAACAGCATTTTGTATGTTTTTGCAAACTGAGAACAGCTATTTATCTTGATTTTGCAAACATAAGCCATTACACACGACATATACATGAATAGGACAGTTTAAAATACTTGAAATCGGCGTTTTGTATGCTTTTGCATGCTTAAAACAGCAATTTTATCTTGATTTCGCCAACATTAGCCATTATACACGACAGAAACATTAATATGACAGTTTAAATACTTAAAAACAGCATTTTGTATGTTTTTGCAAGCTGAAAAGAGCTATTTTATCTTGATTTTGCAAACATAAGCCATTACACACGACATATATTTGAATATCACAGTTTAAATACTTGAAAACGGCGTTTTGTATGCTTTTGCAAGCTTAAAACAGCAATTTTATCTTGATTTCACCAACATTAGCCATTATACACGACAGAAACATGAATTTGACAGTTTAAATACTTGAAAACAGCATTTTGTAAGTTTTTGCAAGCTGAAAACAGCTATTTTATCTTGATTTTGCAAACATAAGCCTTTACACACGACATATACATGAATATGACAGTTTAAATACTTGAAAACGGTGTTTTGTATACTTTTGCCTGCTTTAAACAGCAATTTCATCTTGATTTCACCAACAATAGCCATTATTCACGACAGAAACATGAATATGACAGTTTAAATACTTGAAAACAGCGTTTTGTATGTTGTTGCAAGCTTAAAACAGCTATTTTTTTCTTGATTTTGCAAACATAAGCCATTACACACGACATTTACATGAATATGACAGTTTAAATTCTTGAAAACTGTGTTTTGTATGCTTTTGCATGCTTAAAACAGCAATTTTATCTTGATTTTGCAAACATAAGCCATTACAGACGACATATACATGAACATGACAGTTTAAATACTTAAAAACGGTGTTTTGTATGCTTTTGCAAGCTTAAAACAGCAATTTTATATTGATTTCACCAACATTAGCCATCATACACGACAGAAACATAAATATGACAGTTTAAATACTTGAAAACAGCGTTTCGTATGTTTTTTGCAAGCTGAAAACAGCTATTTAATCATAATTTTGCAAACATAAGCCATTACACACGACATATACATGAATTATGACAGTTTAAATACTTGAAAACGGTGTTTTGTATGCTTTTGCATGTTTAAAACAGAAATTTTATCTTGATTTCAACAACATTAGCCATTATACACGACAGAAACATAAATATGACAGTTTAAATACTTGAAAACAGCATTTTGTATGTTTTTGCAAACTGAAAACAGCTATTTTATCTTGATTTTGCAAACAATAGCCATTACACACGATATATACATGAATAGGACAGTTTAAATACTTGAAATCGGCGTTTTGTATGCTTTTTCATGCTTAAAACAGCAATTTTATCTTGATTTCACCAGAATTAGCCCATATACACGACAGAAACAATAATATGACAGTTTAAATACTTAAAAACAGCATTTTGTATGTTTTCGCAAGCTGAAAAGCGCTATTTTATCTTGATTTTGCAAACATAAGCCATTACACACGACATACACATGAATATGACATTTTAAATACTTGAAAACAGCATTTTGTATGCTTTTGCAAGCTGAAAACAGCTATTTTATCTTGATTTTGCAAACATAAGCCTTTACACACGACATATACATGAATATGACAGTTAAAATACTTGAAAACGGTGTTTTGTATACTTTTGCCTGCTTTAAACAGCAATTTTATCTTGATTTCACCAACAATAGCCATTATATACGACAGAAACATGAATATGACAGTTTAAATACTTGAAACCAGCGTTTTGTATGTTTTTGCAAGCATAAAACAGCTATTTTGATCTTGATTTTGCAAACATAAGCCATTACACACGACATATACATTAAATATGACAGTTTAAATACTTGAAAACTGTGTTTTGCATGCATTTGCACGCTTAAAACAGCAATTTTATCTTGATTTTACCAACATTCGCCATTATACACGACAGAAACATGAATATGGCAGTTTAAATACTTGAAAACAGCATATTGTATGTTTTTGCAAGCTGAAAACAGCTATTTTATCTTGATTTTGCCAACATAAGCCATTACACACGACATATACATGAGTATGACAGTTTAAATTCTTAAAAACGGTGTTTTGTATGCTTTTGCAAGCTTAAAACAGCAATTTTATTTTGATTTCACCAACATTAGCCATTATACACGACAGAAACATAAATATAACGGTTTAAATACTTGAAAACAGCGTTTTGTATATTTTTGCAAGCTGAAAACAGCTATTTTATCTTGATTTTGTAAGCATAAGCCATTACACATGACATATACATGAATATGACCGTTTAAATACTTGAAAATGCCGTTTTGTATGCTTTTGCATGCTTAGAACAGCAATTATATCTTGATTTCACTAACATTAGCCATTATACACGACAGGAAAATGAATATGACAGTTTGAATACTTAAAACAGCATTTTGTATGTTTTTAAAAGGTTATTATATCTTGATTTTGCAAACATAAGCCATTACACACGACATATACATGAATTTGACAGTTTTAATACTTGAAAACGGTGTTTTGTATGCTTTTGCATGTTAAAACAGCAATTTTATTTTGGTTTCATCAACATTAGCCATTATACACGACAGAAACATGAATATGACAGCTTAAATACTTGAAAACAGCATTTTGTATGTTTTTGCAAACTGAGAACAGCTATTTTATCTTGATTTTGCAAACATAAGCCATTACACACGACATATACATGAATAGGACAGTTTAAATACTTGAAATCGGCGTTTTGTATGCTTTTGCATGCTTAAAACAGCAATTTTATCTTGATTTCGCCAACATAAGCCATTACACACGACATATACATGATTATGACCGTTTAAATACTTGAAAACGGCGTTTTGTGTGCTTTTGCATGCTTAGAACAGCAATTTTATCTTGATTTCACCAACATTAGCCATTATACATGACAGAAACATGAATATGACAGTTTGACTACTTGAAAACAGCATTTTGTATGTTTTTGCAAGCTGAAAACAGCTATTTTATCTTGATATTGCTAACATAAGCCATTACACACGACATGTACATGAATATGACCGTTTAAATACTTAAAAACAGCATTTTGTATGTTTTTGCAAGCTGAAAAGAGCTATTTTATCTTGATTCTGCAAACATAAGCCATTACACACGACATATATTTGAATATCACAGTTTAAATACTTGAAAACGGCGTTTTGTATGCTTTTGCAAGCTTAAAACAGCAATTTTATCTTGATTTCACCAACATTAGCCATTATACACGACAGAGACATGAATATGACAGTTTAATTACTTGAAAACATCGTTTTGTATGTTTTTGCAAGCTGAAAACAGCTATATTATCTTGATTTTTCAAACATAAGCCATAACACACGACATACACATGAATATGAAAGTTTAAATACTTGAAAACGGTGTTTTGTATGCTTTCGTATGCTTACAACAGCAATTTTATCTTGATTTCACTAACATTAGCCATTATACACGACAGAAACATGAATATGACAGTTTAAATACTTTAAAACAGCGTTTTGTATGTTGTTGCAAGCTTAAAACAGCTATTTTTTCTTGATTTTGCAAACATAAGCCATTACACACGACATATACATGAATATGACAGTTTAAATTCTTGAAAACTGTGTTTTGTATGCTTTTGCATGCTTAAAACAGCAATTTTAACTTAATTTTACCAACATTAGCCATTACACACGACAGAAACATGAATATGGTAGTTTAAATACTTGAAAACAGCGTTTTGTATGTTTTTTCAAGGTTATTATATCTTGATTTTTCAAACATAAGCCATTACACACGACATATACATGAATGTGACAGTTTAAATACTTAAAAACAGCATTTTGTATGTTTTCGCAAGCTGAAAAGCGCTATTTTATCTTGATTTTGCAAACATAAGCCATTACACACGACATACACATGAATATGACATTTTAAATACTTGAAAACAGCATTTTGTATGTTTTTGCAAGCTGAAAACAGCTATTTTATCTTGATTTTGCAAACATAAGCCTTTACACACGACATATACATGAATATGACAGTTAAAATACTTGAAAACGGTGTTTTGTATACTTTTGCCTGCTTTAAACAGCAATTTTATCTTGATTTCACCAACAATAGCCATTATATACGACAGAAACATGAATATGACAGTTTAAATACTTGAAACCAGCGTTTTGTATGTTTTTGCAAGCAGAAAACAGCTATTTTATCTTGATTTTGCAAACATAAGCCATTACCCACGACATATACATTGAATATGACAGTTTAAATACTTGAAAACTGTGTTTTGCATGCATTTGCACGCTTAAAACAGCAATTTTATCTTGATTTTACCAACATTCGCCATTATACACGACAGAAACATGAATATGGCAGTTTAAATACTTGAAAACAGCATAATGTATGTTTTTGCAAGCTGAAAACAGCTATTTTATCTTGATTTTGCAAACATAAGCCATTACACACGACATATACATGAGTATGACAGTTTAAATTCTTAAAAACGGTGTTTTGTATGCTTTTGCAAGCTTAAAACAGCAATTTTATTTTGATTTCACCAACATTAGCCATTATACACGACAGAAACATAAATATAACGGTTTAAATACTTGAAAACAGCGTTTTGTATATTTTTGCAAGCTGAAAACAGCTATTTTATCTTGATTTTGTAAGCATAAGCCATTACACATGACATATACATGAATATGACCGTTTAAATACTTTAAAATGCCGTTTTGTATGCTTTTGCATGCTTAGAACAGCAATTATATCTTGATTTCACTAACATTAGCCATTATACACGACAGGAAAATGAATATGACAGTTTGAATACTTAAAACAGCATTTTGTATGTTTTTGCAAGGTTATTATATCTTGATTTTGCAAACATAAGCCATTACACACGACATATACATGAATTTGACAGTTTTAATACTTGAAAACGGTGTTTTGTATGCTTTTGCATGTTAAAACAGCAATTTTATTTTGGTTTCACCAACATTAGCCATTATACACGACAGAAACATGAATATGACAGCTTAAGTACTTGAAAACAGCATTTTGTATGTTTTTGCAAACTGAGAACAGCTATTTTATCTTGATTTTGCAAACATAAGCCATTACACACGACATATACATGAATAGGACAGTTTAAATACTTGAAATCGGCGTTTTGTATGCTTTTGCATGCTTAAAACAGCAATTTTATCTTGATTTCGCCAACATTAGCCATTATACACGACAGAAACATTAATATGACAGTTTAAATACTTAAAAACAGCATTTTGTATGTTTTTGCAAGCTGAAAAGAGCTATTTTATCTTGATTTTGCAAACATAAGCCATTACACACGACATATATTTGAATATCACAGTTTAAATACTTGAAAACGGCGTTTTGTATGCTTTTGCAAGCTTAAAACAGCAATTTTATCTTGATTTCACCAACATTAGCCATTATACACGACAGAAACATGAATTTGACAGTTTAAATACTTGAAAACAGCATTTTGTAAGTTTTTGCAAGCTGAAAACAGCTATTTTATCTTGATTTTGCAAACATAAGCCTTTACACACGACATATACATGAATATGACAGTTTAAATACTTGAAAACGGTGTTTTGTATACTTTTGCCTGCTTTAAACAGCAATTTCATTTTGATTTCACCAACAATAGCCATTATTCACGACAGAAACATGAATATGACAGTTTAAATACTTGAAAACAGCGTTTTGTATGTTGTTGCAAGCTTAAAACAGCTATTTTTTCTTGATTTTGCAAACATAAGCCATTACACACGACATATACATGAATATGACAGTTTAAATTCTTGAAAACTGTGTTTTGTATGCTTTTGCATGCTTAAAACAGCAATTTTAACTTAATTTTACCAACATTAGCCATTACACACGACAGAAACATGAATATGGTAGTTTAAATACTTGAAAACAGCGTTTTGTATGTTTTTTCAAGGTTATTATATCTTGATTTTTCAAACATAAGCCATTACACACGACATATACATGAATGTGACAGTTTAAATACTTGAAAACAGCGTTTTGTATGTTTTAGCAGGCTGAAAACAGCTCTTTTATTTTGATTTTGCAAACGTAAGCCATTACACACGACATATACATGAATATGACAGTTTAAATAATTGAAAACAGGATTTTGTATGTTTTTGCAAGCTGAAAACAGCTATTTTATCTTGATTTTGCAAACATAAGCCATTACACACGACATATTCATAAATATGACAGGTTAAATACTTGAAAACGGTGTTTTGTATAATTTTGCAGGTTTAAAACAGCAATTTTATCTTGATTTTACCAACATTAGCCACTATACACGACAGAGACATGAATATGACAGTTTAATTACTTGAAAACATCGTTTTGTATGTTTTTGCAAGCTGAAAACAGCTATATTATCTTGATTTTTCAAACATAAGCCATAACACACGACATACACATGAATATGAAAGTTTAAATACTTGAAAACGGTGTTTTGTATGCTTTCGTATGCTTACAACAGCAATTTTATCTTGATTTCACTAACATTTGCCATTATACACGACAGAAACATGAATATGACAGTTTAAATACTTGAAATAGCGTTTTGTATGTTTTTGCAAGCTGAAAACTTCTATTTATCTTGATTTTGCAAACATAAGCCATTACACACGACATATTCATGAATATGACTGTTTAAATACTTGAAAACGGTGTTTTGTATGCTTTTGCATGCTTAACACAACAATTTTATCTTGATTTCACCAACATTTCCCATTATACACGACAGAAACATGAATATGACAGTTTAAATACTTGATAACAGCATTTTGTATGTTTCTGCAAGCTGAAAAGAGTTATTTTATCTTGATTTTGCAAACATAAGCCATTACACACGATATACATGAATATGACTGTTTAAATACTTAAACGGCGTTTTGTATGCTTTTGCATGCTTAAAACAGCAATTTTATCTTAATTTCACCAACATTAGCCATTATGCACGACAGAAAATGAATATGACAGTTTAAATACTTGAAAACTGCATTTTGTATGTTTTTGCATGCTGAAAACAGCTATTTTATCTTGATTTTGCGAACATAAGCCATTACACACGACATATACATGAATATGGCAGTTTAAATACTTGAAAACGGCATTTTGTATGCATTTGCATGCTTAAAACAGCAATTTTATCTTGATTTCACCAACATTAGCCATTATACACGACAGAGACATGAATATGATAGTTTAAATACTTGAAAACAGCGTTTTGTATGCTTTTGCATGCTTAAAACAGCAATTTTATCTTAATTTCACAAACATTAGCCATTATGCACGACAGAAACATGAATATGACAGTTTAAATACTTGAACTCAGCATTTTGTATGTATTTGCAAGTTAAAAAACGCTATTATATCTTGATTTTGCAAACATAAGCCATTACACACGACATATACATGAATATAACAGTTTAAATATATGAAAACGGTGTTTTGTATGCTTTTGCATGCTCAAAACAGCAATTTTATCTTGATTTCACCAACATTTCCCATTATACACGACAGAAACTTGGATATGACAGTTTAAATACTTGAAAACAGCATTTTTTAAGTTTTTGCAAGCTGAAAACAGATATTTTAACTTGATTTTGCAAACATTAGCCATTATACACGACTTATACATGAATATAACAGTTTAAATAATTGAAAACGGTGTTTTGCATACTTTTGCATGCTTAAAACAGCAATTTTATATTGATTTCACCAACAGTAGCCATTATGCATGACAGAAACATGAATATGAAAGCTTAAATACTTCAAAACAGCATTGTGTATGTTTTTGCAAGCTGAAAACAGCTATTTTATCTTCATTTTGCAAACATAAGCCATTACACACGACATATACATGAATATGACAGTTTAAATACTTGAAATCGGCGTTTTGTATGCTTTTGCATGCTTAAAACAGCAATTTTATCTTGATTTCACCAACATTAGATATTATACACGTCAGAAACATGAATATGACAGTTTAAATACTTGAAAACAGTTTTGTATATGTTTTTGCAAGCTGAAAACAGCTATTTTATCTTGATTTTGCAAACATAAGGCATTACACAAGACATATACATGAATATGACAGATTAAATACTTGAAAACGGTGTTTTGTATGCTTTTGCATGTTTAAAACAACAATTTTATCTTGATTTCACCAACATTAGCCATTATACACGACAGAAACATAAATATGACAGTTTAAATACTTGAAAACAGCATTTTGTATGTTTTTGCAAGCAGAAAATAGCTATTTTATCTTGATTTTACAAACATAAGCCATTACACACGACATATACATGAATATGACAGTTTAAATACTTGAAAACGGTGTTTTGTATGCTTTTGCATGCTTAAATCAGCAATTTTATCTTGATTACAGCAACATTAGCCATTATACACGACAGAAACATAAATATGACAGTTTAAATACTTGAAAACTGCATTTTGTATGTTTTTGCAAGCTGAAAACAGCTATTTTATCTTGATTTTGCAAACATAAGCCATTACGCACGACATATACAAGTTACATCGCTCCAGAAGATGGGAACCGCACCGTCAGCCCCACGGTGCAACATGACACCCCTTTTAGAATAATTAGATAAGATTGTAGTTGTCTTAGAATATTTTATGTTATATTGTATTTAGTCTTAGTTGAACTGTTAAACGGAAAACATCTGAATTTAAATTGTACTTTTGTTAATAACAAAATAAAAGTTTTTAAAACACAGCGACTATAAATAAAACTTTAAGTGGCGCAGACGGTAGGATTGCCAAAACAAGCTTAACGGATATAATTTTGTTTCGTCTAACGATTTATTTGGCAATCGACAAAAGTCGCGAGTGAAAAGTTGAAGTCTCTGAGAAAGTTGAACGTATATCAACTGCATCCTGACCTGCCTGCTGAGCGAACATCAGCCGGTGCCTGCCTACCTGACCCGTACGAGCTGAGAGGACATCAGCGCGACCGAGCCCAGGACACCAGGACAACCCCAGGAAGAGTACAACACAGCCAAGGACCAATGTACTGGATTCACTTGCTGTAAGTACATGTCGCTTAGAGGTTCAACACTTTTTAATTTAAATTCAGACACAGAAAATTCCACTCAGTCCGATTCTGACTCCGATCTAGAAGATCGTATACAAAATTTACACATTGATCAAAGAATAATTCTGAAACCAGCAACTCTCCAAACAAGCACAATGGCTGTAGTGCCACTACGTAAAGAATATTTGGACATGGTTCCTGACTTTCATGGTGAAAGAGAATTATTGCCCAGATTCATAGAAGTCTGCCAAAAATTAGTAAATACATTTTACAACTTAGCCAACCCAAATGATTTCCAAAATGAATATTTAATGTGTACTATTTATTCAAAAATTAAAGGCGAAGCCGCCGTTAACATTGCGTCCTGTGACATTAGAACATGGGATGATTTAAAAAATGCATTAATTAGCACATATGCAGATATATTCACATTAAATATCGAGTTAACAGAACTCAAACAGAATCATAACGAAACCGTTTTTGATTTTTATAATAAAATTACAAAAGTATTAAACATGATAATATCTTACATTGCTACTCATAAAAATAATAATGAGAAACCAGTTTTAACTGAATATTTTAGAGAATATGCTTTGAGAATTTTACTCAAAGGGTTGAAAGAACCCATTGTTCAGCTTATGCGTGCCAAAAATCCTCAAAACTTAAGTTCCGCATTAAATATGCTTACAAACGACTTTCAATTCGAGTCACCTAAAAATATTAAACCGATTCAAAATCATTTTAAACAACCTATAAATAATTCGCGATTCCAACAAAATAAACTACCACCTAAAATAACTCATTACTCTCAACCACAAAAAACAAATAATTACACATATCAAACACAAAAACCATTCACTCAAAACACATTTCAAAAACCAAGACAATTTACACAACAAACAAGAGTTACGAATAATTATAAACCAACACCCATGAGTATTTCAACAAGAAACACTTTCCAACCACGACCAGGACCGTCTCAGCAATATGCTAGACCCGCGCAAAACACTGTACACGAAGAAATGTATAATATAGATGAAAATGAAATTAACGCTGAATGCGAATTAAATTGCATTCCCGAAAACAAAAACACCATAATAGAACACTCAGATGAAAATCCAAGTTACGATTTTCAAAATTTTGAACAAAACCATTTTTTAGGGTCAGTAGCCTCGAAAATAGAACAGCACCAGTTCAACGAATCGAACTGATGAATTTAACTAATAATCAAAGTAAATTACCGTACATTATTTTTCCTGAGAATAATTTAAAAGTTCTCATAGATACAGGAAGTACTAAATCCTTTATCAAACCAAATATTGCATATAAATATTATAAAAACTCGATAATTAATGATCCTTTCAAAATTTCGACAGCTCACGGTACATCCACAGAAAATTATAGTACTTTTATTCCAGCTTCAAAAATATTTAATTTAAATAAAAAGAACCTAAAATTAAAATATCACCTTTTCGATTTTCACGATCAATTTGATATCTTATTAGGACTAGATAATTTGAAATTATTAAAAACAGTTATAGACTTGAATCAAAATTTATTAATTACATTAAATTCGAAAATTAAAATTAATCATCATAATTCCGAGAATAAAGGAGACGTTAACAACATCTCACATGAAAGTAGACACGTTATCTTAGTTCCGAGAACTGAGAAGGTAATCAGAGTTCAAGTAGATAAGAAAGACGGCACAATATTAATCCCCGAAATAAAAACTAATAATATTTTAATTCCCGAATGTGTATCCAAAGCCCAAAATTATCATGCTTTTTGCACATTAATAAATTTATCAAATAATCAAATCAAATTAAACTTATTGAAACCAATTAACGTTGAAAGTATTGATAATTACGAGACGTACTCTAGCCCGAATTTAAATTTTATACAAGCAGAAAATTTAAAATTTGATTTATCAAAAATTCGTACTGATCATATGAATGAAGAAGAAAAATTAATAATCACTAAATTAATTCATGAGTATTCGGATATTTTTCATTTAGAAAATAAGCAGTTGAGTTTTACGAATCAAATTAAACATTCTATTAAAACAAAAGACGAAATTCCTATTTACACCAAATCATATAGATATCCGGAAATTCATAAAGAGGAAGTACGATCTCAAATACAATACATGCTTGATCAAAATATCATAAGACCATCATGTTCACCATGGTCGTCACCGATTTGGATCGTGCCTAAAAAACTAGACGCCTCTGGAAAAAGAAAGTGGCGTATAATCATAGATTACCGTAAGTTGAATGATAAAACAATTGACGATAAATACCCGATACCGAACATAACTGACTTATTAGATAAATTAGGACGATGTCAGTATTTCACCACCCTGGACTTAGCATCTGGCTTCCACCAGATCGAAATGAACGAAATAGATATAGAAAAAACAGCATTCAATACAGAAGATGGGCACTACGAATTTCTACGTATGCCCTTTGGCTTAAAAAATGCCCCCGCTACTTTCCAGCGCGTAATGGATAATATTCTAAGAGGTTTAACTAATAACAAATGCTTGGTTTACCTAGATGATATTATTATTTTTAGCACTAGCCTTCAGGAACATATTAATAATTTAAAATTAGTTTTTGACCGATTGAGAAAATCAAATTTTAAAATACAATTAGATAAATCAGAATTTTTACAAAAAATTATCCGATTCCAAAAACCCCGAAACAAATAAAAGGCTTTTTAGGACTCCTCGGTTATTACAGAAAATTCATAAAAGACTTTGCTCGAATCACTAAACCTCTCACTAAATGCTTAAAAAAGGACGCTACTATAAACATTGACGATCCCGATTATATTAAATGTTTTGAAACTTGTAAAAATCTTTTAATAAATGAACCAATCTTACAATACCCTGATTTCACGAAAGAATTCAACTTAACCTGCGACGCAAGCAATGTTGCGATTGGCGCCGTGTTATCGCAAGGCAGCCTAGGTAATGACCTTCCCATTGCATATGCAAGTAGAACTTTAAATACAACTGAAATGAACTACTCAACAATAGAGAAAGAACTTTTATCTATTGTTTGGGCGACACAATACTTCCGGCCCTATATATTTGGACGGAAATTTAAAATTTTTACAGACCACAAACCTCTACAATGGCTTTTTTCATTGAAACAGTGTAGTCAAAAATTAATTAGATGGCGTTTAAAATTGGAAGAATTCGATTATGAAATCGTATATAAAAAAGGTAAATTAAATACAAATGCCGACGCTTTGAGCCGTATACCACAAAATAACGAAACACTTATTCAAAATTCCCCTGAAAATTTAGAAACAGAATCACCTCTTGCTCAGTACCAAACGTACTTAGAAAGTAAACAAAATAATTTACCTAGTGATTATAAAATTTTTGAAGTAGAAGGTGATCTTTTTAACGCACCTCACGATGTGAGTCTTGCTCATTGTGTTAGTAAAGATTTGGAAATGTTTCGTGGTATCGCTAAACAATTTAGAGAAAAATTTCAAAATTTACATAAATTAAAAGCTCAAAAACCTGAATTATATAATTTAGTTTACTTAAAAAGTAAAACAAGATTTATAATTTATTTAATATCAAAAATTAATCATTATAATAAGCCATCAAATCAGGATATGTTTTATACACTTTTAAATTTAAAAATATTTTGTCAAAAACATAAAATAAAAAATTTAAATATCCCAAAATTAGGATGTGGTAAAGATTTATTACAATGGTCAAATGTAAAATCAATGTTAGAATTTATTTTTAAAAATACTGATACAATGATCACTGTTTATAAAAAACCAATTGACAATAAAATACCAGATTATGAACTTAATGCTAATGAAACTAATGATTATGACGCATTCTTTAAATATATGGATGACTTTAATCGGCAACTTGCAATAGATAAAAATAATATACCGAACGACAACGAGTCCCTAATAGTAGAAGTAGATAAGAAAACTGAAGTTCAAGACGACGATGACGATAGTGACAATACTATACATTCAAATTTAGAAAACCCAATTATTGGTATACCAATAATTGAAAGTGCAGTAAATTATGGAAAAAATCAAATTATAATATCAGAAGTTGAACATAGCCCCAGTGATCCTAAAATTTTAAAAATTCATGAGAATAAACAAAGATTCTTAGTACAATTTTCTAAAACAAACCCTGAGTCAGAAATGATTAAATTTATTAAAGAATTTATTGTACCTAAAGTTAAATATCATTTATATTTCAAAAATGAGTTGTATGAAAAATTCAGTAGAGTACTTCAAATATATTTCAAAAATTCTAATATAAAATTTGTAAAATGTACAAGAATGTTAACAGACGTATACGACGAAGATGAAGTGATTCAACTAATTCAGAATTATCACGAAGGAAAAACCAACCACCCTTGATGAGACATTAGCTCGAATTAAACAACAATATTACTGGCCAAAACAGAGAACACTCATCCAATCTTATATAAATAACTGTGAAATCTGTCAGTTAACTAAATACGATAGAAAACCGTTAAAATTGAAATTTAACATTACTCCCACACCTACGAAACCCTTTGAAATTATTCATGTAGATAGCATTGCATTAGAAAAAGTAAAATTTCTTACAGTAGTAGATTCATTCTCTAAGTATGCTCAAGCATACAGATTAAATTCAGCACAAGGGATAGAAATTGTAAATAATTTAATAAAATTCTTTACTCACCACGGTATACCAGACACAATCATTTCAGATAACGGCTTGGAATTTAAAAACTCTCTAGTTAGAGAATTATTAGAATTACATAAAGTAAAAATTCATTTCGTTAGTTCACAACATCCTGAATCCAACGGCATTATTGAGAGATTCCATTCAACTTTAATAGAACATATAAGATTGTTTAACAATCAAGACGAATACAAAAAAGAAGCTATAGAAACAAAAGTAAATTATGCGCTTCTAGCCTACAATAATACAATACATTCCGTTACTAAATTGAAACCATTTGAAATAACACTTGGTCACCTAGACATAAATTCCCCATTTAATATTGAAATTGATAAACAATTAGTAAATAATTATATATCTCATCATAAAGATAAAATGAAATTATTGTATAAAAAAATAAATGAAAAATTACAACATCATAAAGAAAAAATTATAAATAAACGTAACGAAGACCGCGATGAATTACCAGAAATCCCAGAACGAGTATATGTTAAAAATCGTCAAAAACAACAAAAGACGCGTAATAAATATAAAGCAGAAATAGTTAAAAGCGTAAACCCGAAATTAAAAACCGCAAAATTAAATGTAAGACACGGTAATACAGCTGAAAATATTCACCTCTCAAATATTAAAAAACCTAAAAAATTTACTAACAAATTTAAAAATCTTCCAGGTTGTTCGGGTTCTGCTATGGATCCGAAATAATAAACATAACGGAGAACAGAGGCATTCTGCCAATAAACTTGGGACCCGCAAAATTAGAAAAACTTCAACACACATTTGTACACTATTACGACCTAAACCCACTCTTAAATGAATTCAACAACTTAAATAAACAATATAATCTTTTAAAACTAAACGTGGCTAATAAAACCACTCAATTAACTGAATTTGAAAATAATAATAAAATTTTGGAATATGTTCGTGGAAATATCGTTGAAAAACTAAATCGAATGACACTTTATTCAAAATCAAGAAGTAAACGTGGCCTTATAGATGGCCTGGGGACCATATTTAAACAAATAACAGGAAATTTGGACGCAGAAGACGGCAAAAGATATAATCAAATTTTGAAACATTTAGAAGAAAACCAATATCACCTTGAAAATCAATTAAAACTGGCATATTCTGTTAACAATAAATTAATAAGAAATTTTAATACAACAATTCAAAACATTCGGCATAATGAATCTATTTTAAAAGAAAAAATTGAATATTTGAATAAATTATTAAACCTTAATCTTAATCTGAATGAAATTCTTTTCGTAAAAGACCTGTATAATCAATTAATAACACTTTATAGTACAATCTTGAATATTGTTCAAGATATTGAAAATTCAATAACATTTTGTAAGATGAGGACATTGCACCCCTCTATCATAAATCCCGAACAGCTGTTATCAGAATTATATAGAATATCGCATTACTACCAAGGGCAATTACCTTTTGAACCAAAGTTAGAAAATTTGTTGGATTATGAGTCATTGTTAAAAGTAAATTGTAAAATTGAAAACGCACAGATAATTTATTTTATTTCAATTCCAATAAATTTCGAAAAGGATTTTGATTTATATTATTTGCATCCATTACCTACTAGGTATGAGTCAGAATTCTTTACTGTAATACCTGACGTTAATTACTTTTTAAAATCGAAAAATAATGAAATAAAGCCTCTAAGTAGCATGTGTACTAAAAGCAGAGTATACCAGTGCCCAAATGAGTTTCACGCTCATTTCAACCCGTCCTGTGAAGAAGACATCCTGCTCAAGGGAAACTCAAACCAA
The DNA here is from genome assembly GCA_963942605.1 of Poecilus cupreus. Taxonomy (NCBI): domain Eukaryota; kingdom Metazoa; phylum Arthropoda; class Insecta; order Coleoptera; family Carabidae; genus Poecilus; species Poecilus cupreus. The sequence continues at coordinate 15,860 of CAWWDY010001947.1, forward strand.
TGCCATTTCACAAAATTAGAAATCAATAAAAACCAAATCGAAATTATTCCCGAAATTAACCAATACTTGGGAATATTTCCAGAAGAAGAAAGAATCACGGTCCAGTGCCCAGATAACACAAACATTAAAACATTAGTGGGTGTATACCTAATAAAAGGAAATAAGTGTGTGATTATATTTAAACAAAAAACATTAAATTATTTGGAGAAGACATCTGGAACATCTTTAATATTACCAAAACTAAATTTCAAACTTAGTGAAAATAAAATATCAAACATAACAATTAAATTAAAAAAAATTAAACTTGAAGATATTCCAATCCACACTCCTACAATAATTAAACATAATTTAACGAGATATTATTCATTTAACATTTGGACATTATTATTATCATTCTTTGGAATAGTTATAACAATTATTTATGTTTCATGTAAACGTTTAACTGCAAAATTGGTTAAACGAAATCAACAGAACCACCAAGCCGAACCAGAAGAATCTCAACTTCCCGGGGGAGCTTTGTTCTAAGGAGGGAGGAGTTACATCGCTCCAGAAGATGGGAACCGCACCGTCAGCACTGCCCCACGGTGCAACATGACACCCCTTTTAGAATAATTAGATAAGATTGTAGTTGTCTTAGAATATTTTATGTTATATTGTATTTAGTCTTAGTTGAACTGTTAAACGGAAAACATCTGAATTTAAATTGTACTTTTGTTAATAACAAAATAAAAGTTTTTAAAACACAGCGACTATAAATAAAACCTAAGTTACATGTATATGACAGTTTAAATACTTGAAAACGGTGTTCTGTATGCTTTTGCATGCTTAAAACAGCAATTTTATCTTGATTTCACCAACATTAGCCATTATACCTGACAGAAACATGAATATGACAGTATATATACTTGAAAACAGCATTTTGTATATTTTTGCAAGCTGAAAACAGCTATTTTATCTTGATTTTGCAAACATAAGCCATTACACACGACATATATATGAATATGACTGTTTAAATACTTGAAAACGGCGTTTTTTATGCTTTTGCATGCTTAAAACAGCAATTTTATCTTGATTACACCAACATTTGCCATTATACACGACAGAAACATGAATATGACAATTTAAATACTTGAAAAAAGCATTTTGTATGTTTTTGCAAGCTGAAACAGCTATTTTATCATGATTTTGCAAACATAAGCCATTACACACGACATATAAATTAATATGACAGTTTAAATACTTGAAAACGGTGTTTTGTATGCTTTTGCATGTTTAAAACAGCAATTTTATCTTGATTTCACCAACATTAGCCATTACACACGACATACACATGAATATGACAGTTTAAATACTTGAAATAGTCATTTTGTATGCTTTTGCATGCTTAAAACAGCAATTTTATATTGATTTCACCAACATTAGCCATTATACATGACAAAAACATGAATATGACAGTTTAAATACTTGAAAACAGCATTGTATATGTTTTTGCAAGCTGAAAACAGCTATTTTATCTTGATTTTGCAAACATAAGCCATTACACACGACATATACATGAATATGACAGTTTAATTACTTGAAATCGGCGTTTTGTATGCTTTTGCATGCTTAAAACAGCAATTTTATCTTGATTTCACCAGCATTAGATACTATACACGACAGAAACATGAATATGACAGTTTAAATACTTGAAAACAGCTTTGTGTATGTTTTTGCAAGCTGAAAACAGCTATTTTATCTTGATTTTGCAAACATAAGACATTACACACGACATATACATGAATATGACAGATTGAAAACTTGTAAACGGTGTTTTGTATGCTTTTGCATGCTTAAAACAGCAATTTTATCTTGATTACACCAACATTTGCCATTATACACGACAGAAACATGAATATGACAATTTAAATACTTTAAAACAGCATTTTGTATGTTTTTGCAAGCTGAAACAGCTATTTTATCTTGATTTTGCAAACATAAGCCATTACACACGACATATAAATTAATATGACAGTTTAAATACTTGAAAACGGTGTTTTGTATGCTTTTGCATGTTTAAAACAACAATTTTATCTTGATTTCACCAACATTAGCCATTATACACGACAAAACCATGAATATGACAGTTTAAATACTTGAAAACAGCATTTTGTATGTTTTTGCAAGCAGAAAATAGCTATTTTATCTTGATTTTACAAACATAAGCCATTACACACGACATATACATGAATATGACAGTTTAAATACTTGAAAACGGTGTTTTGTATGCTTTTGCATGCTTAAAACAGCAATTTAATTTTGATTTCACAAACATTAGCCATTGTACACGACATAAACATAAATATGACAGTTTAAATACTTGAAAACAGCGTTTTGTATGTTTTAGCAGGCCGAAAACAGCTATTTTATCTTGATTTTGCAAACATAAGCCATTACACACGACATATACATGAATATGACAGTTTAAATACTTGAAATCGGCGTTTTGTATGTTTAAAACAGCAATTTTATCTTGATTGCACCAAGATTAGATATTATACACGACAGAAACATGAATATGACAGTTTAAATACTTGAAAACAGCATTTTGTATGTATTTGCAAGCTTAAAAGCGCTATTTTATCTTGATTTTGCAAACATAAGCCATTACACACGACATATACATGAATATGACAGTTTAAATACTTGAAAACGGTGTTTTTTATGCTTTTGCATGCTTAAAACAGCAATTTTATCTTGATTTCACCAACATTAGTCATTAAACACGACAAAAACATGAATATGACAGTTTAAATACTTTAAAACAGCATTTTGTAAGTTTTTGCAAGCTGAAAACAGCTATTTTATTTTGATTTTGCAAACATAAGCCATTACACACGACATATACATGAATATAACAGTTTAAAAATTTGAAAACGGTATTTTGTATGCTTTTGCATGCTTAAAACAGCAATTTTATCTTGATTTCACCAACATTAGCCATTATACATGACAGAAACTTGAATATGACAGTTTAAATACTTGAAAACAGCATTTTGTAAGTTTTTGCAAGCTGAAAACAGATATTTTAACTTGATTTTGCAAACATTAGCCATTATACACGACTTATACATAAATATAACAGTTTAAAAAATTGAAAACGGTGTTTTGCATACTTTTGCATGCTTAAAACAGCAATTTTATATTAATTTCACCAACATTAGCCATTATTCACGCCAGATACAGGAATATGACAGTTTAAATACTTAAAAAATAGGGTTTTGTATGTTTTTGCAAACTGAAAAGAGCTATTTTATCTTGATTTTGCAAACATAAGCCATTACACACGACATATACATGAATATGACAGTTTAAATACTTGAAATCGGCGTTTTGTATGCTTTTGCATGCTTAAAACAGCAATTTTATATTGATTTCACCAACATTAGCCATTATACATGACAGAAACATGAATATGACAGTTTAAATACTTGAAAACAGCTTTGTGTATGTTTTTGCAAGCTGAAAACAGCTATTTTATCTTGATTTTGCAAACATAAGACATTACACACGACATATACATGAATATGACAGTTTAAATACTTGAAAACGGTGTTTCGTATGCTTTTGCATGCTTAAAACAGCAATTTTATCTTGATTATACCAACATTTGCCATTATACACGACAGAAACATGAATATGACAATTTAAATACTTGAAAACAGCATTTTGTATGTTTTTGCAAGCTGAAACAGCTATTTTATCTTGAGTTTGCAAACATAAGCCATTACACACGACATATAAATTAATATGACAGTTTAAATACTTGAAAACGGTGTTTTGTATGCTTTTGCATGTTAAAAACAACAATTTTATCTTGATTTCACAAACATAAGCCATTATACACGACAAAACCATGAATATGACAGTTTAAATAGTTGAAAACAGTATTTTGTATGTTTTTGCAAGCAGAAAATAGCTATTTTATCTTGATTTTACAAACATAAGCCATTACACACGACATATACATGAAAATGACAGTTTAAATACTTGAAAACTGTGTTTTGTATGCTTTTGCATGCTTAAAACAGCAATTTTATCCTGATTTCAGCAACATTAGCCATTATACACGACAGAAACATGAATATGACAGTTTAAATACTTGAAAACGGTGTTTCGTATGCTTTTGCATGCTTAAAACAGTAATTTTATTTTGATTACACCAACATTTGCCATTATACACGAAAGAAACATGAATATGACAATTTAAATACTTGGAAACAGCATTTTGTATGTTTTTGCAAGCTGAAACAGCTATTTTATCTTGATTTTGCAAACATAAGCCATTACACACGACATATAAATTTATATGACAGTTTAAATACTTGAAAACGGTGTTTTGTATGCTTTAGCATGTTTAAAACAGCAATTTTATCTTGATTTCACCAGCATTGGCCATTATACACGACAGAGACATGAATATGACAGTTTAAATACTTGAAAACAGCGTTTTGTATGCTTTTGCATGCTTAAAACAGCAATTTTATATTAATTTCACAAACATTAGCCATTATGCACGACAGAAACATGAATATGACAGTTTAAATACTTGAAAACAGCATTTTATATGTTTTTTCAAGCTGAAAACAGCTATTTTATCTTGATTTTGCAAACATAAGGCATTACACACGACATATACATGAATATGACAGATTAAATACTTGAAAACGGTGTTTTGTATGCTTTTGCATGCTTAAAACAGCAATTTTATCTTGATTTCACCAACAATAGCCATTATACACGACAGAAACATGAATATGACAGTTTAAATACTTGGAAACAACATTATGTATGTTTCTGCAAGTTGAAAACAGCTATTTTATCTTGATTTTGCAAATATAAGCCATTACACTCGACTTATACATGAATATGACAGTTTAAATACTTGAAAACAGCATTTTGTAAGTTTTTGCAAGCTGAAAACAGCTATTTTATCTTGATTTTGCAAACATAAGCCTTTACACACGACATATACATGAATATGACAGTTTAAATACTTGAAAACGGTGTTTTGTATACTTTTGCCTGCTTTAAACAGCAATTTCATCTTGATTTCACCAACAATAGCCATTATTCACGACAGAAACATGAATATGACAGTTTAAATACTTGAAAACAGCGTTTTGTATGTTGTTGCAAGCTTAAAACAGCTATTTTTTCTTGATTTTGCAAACATAAGCCATTACACACGACATATACATGAATATGACAGTTTAAATTCTTGAAAACTGAGTTTTGTATGCTTTTGCATGCTTAAAACAGCAATTTTATCTTGATTTTGCAAACATAAGCCATTACAGACGACATATACATGAACATGACAGTTTAAATACTTAAAAACGGTGTTTTGTATGCTTTTGCAAGCTTAAAACAGCAATTTTATATTGATTTCACCAACATTAGCCATCATACACGACAGAAACATAAATATGACAGTTTAAATACTTGAAAACAGCGTTTCGTATGTTTTTGCAAGCTGAAAACAGCTATTTAATCATAATTTTGCAAACATAAGCCATTACACACGACATATACATGAATATGACAGTTTAAATACTTGAAAACGGTGTTTTGTATGCTTTTGCATGTTTAAAACAGAAATTTTATCTTGATTTCAACAACATTAGCCATTATACACGACAGAAACATAAATATGACAGTTTAAATACTTGAAAACAGCATTTTGTATGTTTTTGCAAACTGAAAACAGCTATTTTATCTTGATTTTGCAAACAATAGCCATTACACACGATATATACATGAATAGGACAGTTTAAATACTTGAAATCGTCGTTTTGTATGCTTTTTCATGCTTAAAACAGCAATTTTATCTTGATTTCACCAGAATTAGCCCATATACACGACAGAAACAATAATATGACAGTTTAAATACTTAAAAACAGCATTTTGTATGTTTTCGCAAGCTGAAAAGCGCTATTTTATCTTGATTTTGCAAACATAAGCCATTACACACGACATACACATGAATATGACATTTTAAATACTTGAAAACAGCATTTTGTATGTTTTTGCAAGCTGAAAACAGCTATTTTATCTTGATTTTGCAAACATAAGCCTTTACACACGACATATACATGAATATGACAGTTAAAATACTTGAAAACGGTGTTTTGTATACTTTTGCCTGCTTTAAACAGCAATTTTATCTTGATTTCACCAACAATAGCCATTATATACGACAGAAACATGAATATGACAGTTTAAATACTTAAAACCAGCGTTTTGTATGTTTTTGCAAGCATAAAACAGCTATTTTATCTTGATTTTGCAAACATAAGCCATTACACACGACATATACATTGAATATGACAGTTTAAATACTTGAAAACTGTGTTTTGCATGCATTTGCACGCTTAAAACAGCAATTTTATCTTGATTTTACCAACATTCGCCATTATACACGACAGAAACATGAATATGGCAGTTTAAATACTTGAAAACAGCATATTGTATGTTTTTGCAAGCTGAAAACAGCTATTTTATCTTGATTTTGCCAACATAAGCCATTACACACGACATATACATGAGTATGACAGTTTAAATTCTTAAAAACGGTGTTTTGTATGCTTTTGCAAGCTTAAAACAGCAATTTTATTTTGATTTCACCAACATTAGCCATTATACACGACAGAAACATAAATATAACGGTTTAAATACTTGAAAACAGCGTTTTGTATATTTTTGCAAGCTGAAAACAGCTATTTTATCTTGATTTTGTAAGCATAAGCCATTACACATGACATATACATGAATATGACCGTTTAAATACTTGAAAATGCCGTTTTGTATGCTTTTGCATGCTTAGAACAGCAATTATATCTTGATTTCACTAACATTAGCCATTATACACGACAGGAAAATGAATATGACAGTTTGAATACTTAAAACAGCATTTTGTATGTTTTTAAAAGGTTATTATATCTTGATTTTGCAAACATAAGCCATTACACACGACATATACATGAATTTGACAGTTTTAATACTTGAAAACGGTGTTTTGTATGCTTTTGCATGTTAAAACAGCAATTTTATTTTGGTTTCACCAACATTAGCCATTATACACGACAGAAACATGAATATGACAGCTTAAATACTTGAAAACAGCATTTTGTATGTTTTTGCAAACTGAGAACAGCTATTTTATCTTGATTTTGCAAACATAAGCCATTACACACGACATATACATGAATAGGACAGTTTAAATACTTGAAATCGGCGTTTTGTATGCTTTTGCATGCTTAAAACAGCAATTTTATCTTGATTTCGCCAACATAAGCCATTACACACGACATATACATGAATATGACCGTTTAAATACTTGAAAACGGCGTTTTGTGTGCTTTTGCATGCTTAGAACAGCAATTTTATCTTGATTTCACCAACATTAGCCATTATACATGACAGAAACATGAATATGACAGTTTGACGACTTGAAAACAGCATTTTGTATGTTTTTGCAAGCTGAAAACAGCTATTTTATCTTGATATTGCTAACATAAGCCATTACACACGACATGTACATGAATATGACCGTTTAAATACTTAAAAACAGCATTTTGTATGTTTTTGCAAGCTGAAAAGAGCTATTTTATCTTGATTTTGCAAACATAAGCCATTACACACGACATATATTTGAATATCACAGTTTAAATACTTGAAAACGGCGTTTTGTATGCTTTTGCAAGCTTAAAACAGCAATTTTATCTTGATTTCACCAACATTAGCCATTATACACGACAGAAACATGAATTTGACAGTTTAAATACTTGAAAACAGCATTTTGTAAGTTTTTGCAAGCTGAAAACAGCTATTTTATCTTGATTTTGCAAACATAAGCCTTTACACACGACATATACATGAATATGACAGTTTAAATACTTGAAAACGGTGTTTTGTATACTTTTGCCTGCTTTAAACAGCAATTTCATCTTGATTTCACCAACAATAGCCATTATTCACGACAGAAACATGAATATGACAGTTTAAATACTTTAAAACAGCGTTTTGTATGTTGTTGCAAGCTTAAAACAGCTATTTTTTCTTGATTTTGCAAACATAAGCCATTACACACGACATATACATGAATATGACAGTTTAAATTCTTGAAAACTGTGTTTTGTATGCTTTTGCATGCTTAAAACAGCAATTTTAACTTAATTTTACCAACATTAGCCATTACACACGACAGAAACATGAATATGGTAGTTTAAATACTTGAAAACAGCGTTTTGTATGTTTTTTCAAGGTTATTATATCTTGATTTTTCAAACATAAGCCATTACACACGACATATACATGAATGTGACAGTTTAAATACTTAAAAACAGCATTTTGTATGTTTTCGCAAGCTGAAAAGCGCTATTTTATCTTGATTTTGCAAACATAAGCCATTACACACGACATACACATGAATATGACATTTTAAATACTTGAAAACAGCATTTTGTATGTTTTTGCAAGCTGAAAACAGCTATTTTATCTTGATTTTGCAAACATAAGCCTTTACACACGACATATACATGAATATGACAGTTAAAATACTTGAAAACGGTGTTTTGTATACTTTTGCCTGCTTTAAACAGCAATTTTATCTTGATTTCACCAACAATAGCCATTATATACGACAGAAACATGAATATGACAGCTTAAATACTTGAAACCAGCGTTTTGTATGTTTTTGCAAGCAGAAAACAGCTATTTTATCTTGATTTTGCAAACATAAGCCATTACACACGACATATACATTGAATATGACAGTTTAAATACTTGAAAACTGTGTTTTGCATGCATTTGCACGCTTAAAACAGCAATTTTATCTTGATTTTACCAACATTCGCCATTATACACGACAGAAACATGAATATGGCAGTTTAAATACTTGAAAACAGCATAATGTATGTTTTTGCAAGCTGAAAACAGCTATTTTATCTTGATTTTGCAAACATAAGCCATTACACACGACATATACATGAGTATGACAGTTTAAATTCTTAAAAACGGTGTTTTGTATGCTTTTGCAAGCTTAAAACAGCAATTTTATTTTGATTTCACCAACATTAGCCATTATACACGACAGAAACATAAATATAACGGTTAAAATACTTGAAAACAGCGTTTTGTATATTTTTGCAAGCTGAAAACAGCTATTTTATCTTGATTTTGTAAGCATAAGCCATTACACATGACATATACATGAATATGACCGTTTAAATACTTTAAAATGCCGTTTTGTATGCTTTTGCATGCTTAGAACAGCAATTATATCTTGATTTCACTAACATTAGCCATTATACACGACAGGAAAATGAATATGACAGTTTGAATACTTAAAACAGCATTTTGTATGTTTTTGCAAGGTTATTATATCTTGATTTTGCAAACATAAGCCATTACACACGACATATACATGAATTTGACAGTTTTAATACTTGAAAACGGTGTTTTGTATGCTTTTGCATGTTAAAACAGCAATTTTATTTTGGTTTCACCAACATTAGCCATTATACACGACAGAAACATGAATATGACAGCTTAAGTACTTGAAAACAGCATTTTGTATGTTTTTGCAAACTGAGAACAGCTATTTTATCTTGATTTTGCAAACATAAGCCATTACACACGACATATACATGAATAGGACAGTTTAAATACTTGAAATCGGCGTTTTGTATGCTTTTGCATGCTTAAAACAGCAATTTTATCTTGATTTCGCCAACATTAGCCATTATACACGACAGAAACATTAATATGACAGTTTAAATACTTAAAAACAGCATTTTGTATGTTTTTGCAAGCTGAAAAGAGCTATTTTATCTTGATTTTGCAAACATAAGCCATTACACACGACATATATTTGAATATCACAGTTTAAATACTTGAAAACGGCGTTTTGTATGCTTTTGCAAGCTTAAAACAGCAATTTTATCTTGATTTCACCAACATTAGCCATTATACACGACAGAAACATGAATTTGACAGTTTAAATACTTGAAAACAGCATTTTGTAAGTTTTTGCAAGCTGAAAACAGCTATTTTATCTTGATTTTGCAAACATAAGCCTTTACACACGACATATACATGAATATGACAGTTTAAATACTTGAAAACGGTGTTTTGTATACTTTTGCCTGCTTTAAACAGCAATTTCATCTTGATTTCACCAACAATAGCCATTATTCACGACAGAAACATGAATATGACAGTTTAAATACTTTAAAACAGCGTTTTGTATGTTGTTGCAAGCTTAAAACAGCTATTTTTTCTTGATTTTGCAAACATAAGCCATTACACACGACATATACATGAATATGACAGTTTAAATTCTTGAAAACTGTGTTTTGTATGCTTTTGCATGCTTAAAACAGCAATTTTAACTTAATTTTACCAACATTAGCCATTACACACGACAGAAACATGAATATGGTAGTTTAAATACTTGAAAACAGCGTTTTGTATGTTTTTTCAAGGTTATTATATCTTGATTTTTCAAACATAAGCCATTACACACGACATATACATGAATGTGACAGTTTAAATACTTAAAAACAGCATTTTGTATGTTTTCGCAAGCTGAAAAGCGCTATTTTATCTTGATTTTGCAAACATAAGCCATTACACACGACATACACATGAATATGACATTTTAAATACTTGAAAACAGCATTTTGTATGTTTTTGCAAGCTGAAAACAGCTATTTTATCTTGATTTTGCAAACATAAGCCTTTACACACGACATATACATGAATATGACAGTTAAAATACTTGAAAACGGTGTTTTGTATACTTTTGCCTGCTTTAAACAGCAATTTTATCTTGATTTCACCAACAATAGCCATTATATACGACAGAAACATGAATATGACAGCTTAAATACTTGAAACCAGCGTTTTGTATGTTTTTGCAAGCAGAAAACAGCTATTTTATCTTGATTTTGCAAACATAAGCCATTACACACGACATATACATTGAATATGACAGTTTAAATACTTGAAAACTGTGTTTTGCATGCATTTGCACGCTTAAAACAGCAATTTTATCTTGATTTTACCAACATTCGCCATTATACACGACAGAAACATGAATATGGCAGTTTAAATACTTGAAAACAGCATAATGTATGTTTTTGCAAGCTGAAAACAGCTATTTTATCTTGATTTTGCAAACATAAGCCATTACACACGACATATACATGAGTATGACAGTTTAAATTCTTAAAAACGGTGTTTTGTATGCTTTTGCAAGCTTAAAACAGCAATTTTATTTTGATTTCACCAACATTAGCCATTATACACGACAGAAACATAAATATAACGGTTAAAATACTTGAAAACAGCGTTTTGTATATTTTTGCAAGCTGAAAACAGCTATTTTATCTTGATTTTGTAAGCATAAGCCATTACACATGACATATACATGAATATGACCGTTTAAATACTTTAAAATGCCGTTTTGTATGCTTTTGCATGCTTAGAACAGCAATTATATCTTGATTTCACTAACATTAGCCATTATACACGACAGGAAAATGAATATGACAGTTTGAATACTTAAAACAGCATTTTGTATGTTTTTGCAAGGTTATTATATCTTGATTTTGCAAACATAAGCCATTACACACGACATATACATGAATTTGACAGTTTTAATACTTGAAAACGGTGTTTTGTATGCTTTTGCATGTTAAAACAGCAATTTTATTTTGGTTTCACCAACATTAGCCATTATACACGACAGAAACATGAATATGACAGCTTAAGTACTTGAAAACAGCATTTTGTATGTTTTTGCAAACTGAGAACAGCTATTTTATCTTGATTTTGCAAACATAAGCCATTACACACGACATATACATGAATAGGACAGTTTAAATACTTGAAATCGGCGTTTTGTATGCTTTTGCATGCTTAAAACAGCAATTTTATCTTGATTTCGCCAACATTAGCCATTATACACGACAGAAACATTAATATGACAGTTTAAATACTTAAAAACAGCATTTTGTATGTTTTTGCAAGCTGAAAAGAGCTATTTTATCTTGATTTTGCAAACATAAGCCATTACACACGACATATATTTGAATATCACAGTTTAAATACTTGAAAACGGCGTTTTGTATGCTTTTGCAAGCTTAAAACAGCAATTTTATCTTGATTTCACCAACATTAGCCATTATACACGACAGAAACATGAATTTGACAGTTTAAATACTTGAAAACAGCATTTTGTAAGTTTTTGCAAGCTGAAAACAGCTATTTTATCTTGATTTTGCAAACATAAGCCTTTACACACGACATATACATGAATATGACAGTTTAAATACTTGAAAACGGTGTTTTGTATACTTTTGCCTGCTTTAAACAGCAATTTCATCTTGATTTCACCAACAATAGCCATTATTCACGACAGAAACATGAATATGACAGTTTAAATACTTGAAAACAGCGTTTTGTATGTTGTTGCAAGCTTAAAACAGCTATTTTTTCTTGATTTTGCAAACATAAGCCATTACACACGACATATACATGAATATGACAGTTTATATTCTTGAAAACTGTGTTTTGTATGCTTTTGCATGCTTAAAACAGCAATTTTAACTTAATTTTACCAACATTAGCCATTACACACGACAGAAACATGAATATGGTAGTTTAAATACTTGAAAACAGCGTTTTGTATGTTTTTTCAAGGTTATTATATCTTGATTTTTCAAACATAAGCCATTACACACGACATATACATGAATGTGACAGTTTAAATACTTGAAAACAGCGTTTTGTATGTTTTAGCAGGCTGAAAACAGCTCTTTAATTTTGATTTTGCAAACATAAGCCATTACACACGACATATACATGAATATGACAGTTTCAATAATTGAAAACAGGATTTTGTATGTTTTTGCAAGCTGAAAACAGCTATTTTATCTTGATTTTGCAAACATAAGCCATTACACACGACATATTCATAAATATGACAGGTTAAATACTTGAAAACATCGTTTTGTATGCTTTTGCATGCTTAAAACAGCAATTTTAACTTAATTTCACCAACATTAGCCATAAAACACGACAGAAACTTGAATATGACAGTTTAAATACTTCAAAACAGCGTTTTTAATGTTTTTGCAAGCTGAAAACAGCTATTTTATCTTGATTTTCAAACATAAGCCAATACACACGACATATACATGAATATGACAGTTTAAATACTTGAAAACGGTGTTTTGTATAATTTTGCAGGTTTAAAACAGCAATTTTATCTTGATTTTACCAACATTAGCCACTATACACGACAGAGACATGAATATGACAGTTTAATTACTTGAAAACATCGTTTTGTATGTTTTTGCAAGCTGAAAACAGCTATATTATCTTGATTTTTCAAACATAAGCCATAACACACGACATACACATGAATATGAAAGTTTAAATACTTGAAAACGGTGTTTTGTATGCTTTCGTATGCTTACAACAGCAATTTTATCTTGATTTCACTAACATTTGCCATTATACACGACAGAAACATGAATATGACAGTTTAAATACTTGAAATAGCGTTTTGTATGTTTTTGCAAGCTGAAAACTTCTATTTATCTTGATTTTGCAAACATAAGCCATTACACACGACATATTCATGAATATGACTGTTTAAATACTTGAAAACGGTGTTTTGTATGCTTTTGCATGCTTAACACAACAATTTTATCTTGATTTCACCAACATTTCCCATTATACACGACAGAAACATGAATATGACAGTTTAAATACTTGATAACAGCATTTTGTATGTTTCTGCAAGCTGAAAAGAGTTATTTTATCTTGATTTTGCAAACATAAGCCATTACACACGATATACATGAATATGACTGTTTAAATACTTAAACGGCGTTTTGTATGCTTTTGCATGCTTAAAACAGCAATTTTATCTTAATTTCACCAACATTAGCCATTATGCACGACAGAAAATGAATATGACAGTTTAAATACTTGAAAACTGCATTTTGTATGCATTTGCATGCTTAAAACAGCAATTTTATCTTGATTTCACCAACATTAGCCATTATACACGACAGAGACATGAATATGATAGTTTAAATACTTGAAAACAGCGTTTTGTATGCTTTTGCATGCTTAAAACAGCAATTTTATCTTAATTTCACAAACATTAGCCATTATGCACGACAGAAACATGAATATGACAGTTTAAATACTTGAACTCAGCATTTTGTATGTATTTGCAAGTTGAAAAACGCTATTATATCTTGATTTTGCAAACATAAGCCATTACACACGACATATACATGAATATAACAGTTTAAATATATGAAAACGGTGTTTTGTATGCTTTTGCATGCTCAAAACAGCAATTTTATCTTGATTTCACCAACATTTCCCATTATACACGACAGAAACTTGGATATGACAGTTTAAATACTTGAAAACAGCATTTTTTAAGTTTTTGCAAGCTGAAAACAGATATTTTAACTTGATTTTGCAAACATTAGCCATTATACACGACTTATACATGAATATAACAGTTTAAATAATTGAAAACGGTGTTTTGCATACTTTTGCATGCTTAAAACAGCAATTTTATATTGATTTCACCAACAGTAGCCATTATGCATGACAGAAACATGAATATGAAAGCTTAAATACTTCAAAACAGCATTGTGTATGTTTTTGCAAGCTGAAAACAGCTATTTTATCTTCATTTTGCAAACATAAGCCATTACACACGACATATACATGAATATGACAGTTTAAATACTTGAAATCGGCGTTTTGTATGCTTTTGCATGCTTAAAACAGCAATTTTATCTTGATTTCACCAACATTAGATATTATACACGTCAGAAACATGAATATGACAGTTTAAATACTTGAAAACAGTTTTGTATATGTTTTTGCAAGCTGAAAACAGCTATTTTATCTTGATTTTGCAAACATAAGGCATTACACAAGACATATACATGAATATGACAGATTAAATACTTGAAAACGGTGTTTTGTATGCTTTTGCATGTTTAAAACAACAATTTTATCTTGATTTCACCAACATTAGCCATTATACACGACAGAAACATAAATATGACAGTTTAAATACTTGAAAACAGCATTTTGTATGTTTTTGCAAGCAGAAAATAGCTATTTTATCTTGATTTTACAAACATAAGCCATTACACACGACATATGCATGAATATGACAGTTTAAATACTTGAAAACGGTGTTTTGTATGCTTTTGCATGCTTAAATCAGCAATTTTATCTTGATTACAGCAACATTAGCCATTATACACGACAGAAACATAAATATGACAGTTTAAATACTTGAAAACTGCATTTTGTATGTTTTTGCAAGCTGAAAACAGCTATTTTATCTTGATTTTGCAAACATAAGCCATTACGCACGACATATACAAGTTACATCGCTCCAGAAGATGGGAACCGCACCGTCAGCCCCACGGTGCAACATGACACCCCTTTTAGAATAATTAGATAAGATTGTAGTTGTCTTAGAATATTTTATGTTATATTGTATTTAGTCTTAGTTGAACTGTTAAACGGAAAACATCTGAATTTAAATTGTACTTTTGTTAATAACAAAATAAAAGTTTTTAAAACACAGCGACTATAAATAAAACTTTAAGTGGCGCAGACGGTAGGATTGCCAAAACAAGCTTAACGGATATAATTTTGTTTCGTCTAACGATTTATTTGGCAATCGACAAAAGTCGCGAGTGAAAAGTTGAAGTCTCTGAGAAAGTTGAACGTATATCAACTGCATCCTGACCTGCCTGCTGAGCGAACATCAGCCGGTGCCTGCCTACCTGACCCGTACGAGCTGAGAGGACATCAGCGCGACCGAGCCCAGGACACCAGGACAACCCCAGGAAGAGTACAACACAGCCAAGGACCAATGTACTGGATTCACTTGCTGTAAGTACATGTCGCTTAGAGGTTCAACACTTTTTAATTTAAATTCAGACACAGAAAATTCCACTCAGTCCGATTCTGACTCCGATCTAGAAGATCGTATACAAAATTTACACATTGATCAAAGAATAATTCTGAAACCAGCAACTCTCCAAACAAGCACAATGGCTGTAGTGCCACTACGTAAAGAATATTTGGACATGGTTCCTGACTTTCATGGTGAAAGAGAATTATTGCCCAGATTCATAGAAGTCTGCCAAAAATTAGTAAATACATTTTACAACTTAGCCAACCCAAATGATTTCCAAAATGAATATTTAATGTGTACTATTTATTCAAAAATTAAAGGCGAAGCCGCCGTTAACATTGCGTCCTGTGACATTAGAACATGGGATGATTTAAAAAATGCATTAATTAGCACATATGCAGATATATTCACATTAAATATCGAGTTAACAGAACTCAAACAGAATCATAACGAAACCGTTTTTGATTTTTATAATAAAATTACAAAAGTATTAAACATGATAACATCTTACATTGCTACTCATAAAAATAATAATGAGAAACCAGTTTTAACTGAATATTTTAGAGAATATGCTTTGAGAATTTTACTCAAAGGGTTGAAAGAACCCATTGTTCAGCTTATGCGTGCCAAAAATCCTCAAAACTTAAGTTCCGCATTAAATATGCTTACAAACGACTTTCAATTCGAGTCACCTAAAAATATTAAACCGATTCAAAATCATTTTAAACAACCTATAAATAATTCGCGATTCCAACAAAATAAACTACCACCTAAAATAACTCATTACTCTCAACCACAAAAAACAAATAATTACACATATCAAACACAAAAACCATTCACTCAAAACACATTTCAAAAACCAAGACAATTTACACAACAAACAAGAGTTACGAATAATTATAAACCAACACCCATGAGTATTTCAACAAGAAACACTTTCCAACCACGACCAGGACCGTCTCAGCAATATGCTAGACCCGCGCAAAACACTGTACACGAAGAAATGTATAATATAGATGAAAATGAAATTAACGCTGAATGCGAATTAAATTGCATTCCCGAAAACAAAAACACCATAATAGAACACTCAGATGAAAATCCAAGTTACGATTTTCAAAATTTTGAACAAAACCATTTTTTAGGGTCAGTAGCCTCGAAAATAGAACAGCACCAGTTCAACGAATCGAACTGATGAATTTAACTAATAATCAAAGTAAATTACCGTACATTATTTTTCCTGAGAATAATTTAAAAGTTCTCATAGATACAGGAAGTACTAAATCCTTTATCAAACCAAATATTGCATATAAATATTATAAAAACTCGATAATTAATGATCCTTTCAAAATTTCGACAGCTCACGGTACATCCACAGAAAATTATAGTACTTTTATTCCAGCTTCAAAAATATTTAATTTAAATAAAAAGAACCTAAAATTAAAATATCACCTTTTCGATTTTCACGATCAATTTGATATCTTATTAGGACTAGATAATTTGAAATTATTAAAAACAGTTATAGACTTGAATCAAAATTTATTAATTACATTAAATTCGAAAATTAAAATTAATCATCATAATTCCGAGAATAAAGGAGACGTTAACAACATCTCACATGAAAGTAGACACGTTATCTTAGTTCCGAGAACTGAGAAGGTAATCAGAGTTCAAGTAGATAAGAAAGACGGCACAATATTAATCCCCGAAATAAAAACTAATAATATTTTAATTCCCGAATGTGTATCCAAAGCCCAAAATTATCATGCTTTTTGCACATTAATAAATTTATCAAATAATCAAATCAAATTAAACTTATTGAAACCAATTAACGTTGAAAGTATTGATAATTACGAGACGTACTCTAGCCCGAATTTAAATTTTATACAAGCAGAAAATTTAAAATTTGATTTATCAAAAATTCGTACTGATCATATGAATGAAGAAGAAAAATTAATAATCACTAAATTAATTCATGAGTATTCGGATATTTTGCATTTAGAAAATAAGCAGTTGAGTTTTACGAATCAAATTAAACATTCTATTAAAACAAAAGACGAAATTCCTATTTACACCAAATCATATAGATATCCGGAAATTCATAAAGAGGAAGTACGATCTCAAATACAATACATGCTTTATCAAAATATCATAAGACCATCATGTTCACCATGGTCGTCACCGATTTGGATCGTGCCTAAAAAACTAGACGCCTCTGGAAAAAGAAAGTGGCGTATAATCATAGATTACCGTAAGTTGAATGATAAAACAATTGACGATAAATACCCGATACCGAACATAACTGACTTATTAGATAAATTAGGACGATGTCAGTATTTCACCACCCTGGACTTAGCATCTGGCTTCCACCAGATCGAAATGAACGAAATAGATATAGAAAAAACAGCATTCAATACAGAAGATGGGCACTACGAATTTCTACGTATGCCCTTTGGCTTAAAAAATGCCCCCGCTACTTTCCAGCGCGTAATGGATAATATTCTAAGAGGTTTAACTAATAACAAATGCTTGGTTTACCTAGATGATATTATTATTTTTAGCACTAGCCTTCAGGAACATATTAATAATTTAAAATTAGTTTTTGACCGATTGAGAAAATCAAATTTTAAAATACAATTAGATAAATCAGAATTTTTACAAAAAATTATCCGATTCCAAAAACCCCGAAACAAATAAAAGGCTTTTTAGGACTCCTCGGTTATTACAGAAAATTCATAAAAGACTTTGCTCGAATCACTAAACCTCTCACTAAATGCTTAAAAAAGGACGCTACTATAAACATTGACGATCCCGATTATATTAAATGTTTTGAAACTTGTAAAAATCTTTTAATAAATGAACCAATCTTACAATACCCTGATTTCACGAAAGAATTCAACTTAACCTGCGACGCAAGCAATGTTGCGATTGGCGCCGTGTTATCGCAAGGCAGCCTAGGTAATGACCTTCCCATTGCATATGCAAGTAGAACTTTAAATACAACTGAAATGAACTACTCAACAATAGAGAAAGAACTTTTATCTATTGTTTGGGCGACACAATACTTCCGGCCCTATATATTTGGACGGAAATTTAAAATTTTTACAGACCACAAACCTCTACAATGGCTTTTTTCATTGAAACAGTGTAGTCAAAAATTAATTAGATGGCGTTTAAAATTGGAAGAATTCGATTATGAAATCGTATATAAAAAAGGTAAATTAAATACAAATGCCGACGCTTTGAGCCGTATACCACAAAATAACGAAACACTTATTCAAAATTCCCCTAAAAATTTAGAAACAGAATCACCTCTTGCTCAGTACCAAACGTACTTAGAAAGTAAACAAAATAATTTACCTAGTGATTATAAAATTTTTGAAGTAGAAGGTGATCTTTTTAACGCACCTCACGATGTGAGTCTTGCTCATTGTGTTAGTAAAGATTTGGAAATGTTTCGTGGTATCGCTAAACAATTTAGAGAAAAATTTCAAAATTTACATAAATTAAAAGCTCAAAAACCTGAATTATATAATTTAGTTTACTTAAAAAGTAAAACAAGATTTATAATTTATTTAATATCAAAAATTAATCATTATAATAAGCCATCAAATCAGGATATGTTTTATACACTTTTAAATTTAAAAATATTTTGTCAAAAACATAAAATAAAAAATTTAAATATCCCAAAATTAGGATGTGGTAAAGATTTATTACAATGGTCAAATGTAAAATCAATGTTAGAATTTATTTTTAAAAATACTGATACAATGATCACTGTTTATAAAAAACCAATTGACAATAAAATACCAGATTATGAACTTAATGCTAATGAAACTAATGATTATGACGCATTCTTTAAATATATGGATGACTTTAATCGGCAACTTGCAATAGATAAAAATAATATACCGAACGACAACGAGTCCCTAATAGTAGAAGTAGATAAGAAAACTGAAGTTCAAGACGACGATGACGATAGTGACAATACTATACATTCAAATTTAGAAAACCCAATTATTGGTATACCAATAATTGAAAGTGCAGTAAATTATGGAAAAAATCAAATTATAATATCAGAAGTTGAACATAGCCCCAGTGATCCTAAAATTTTAAAAATTCATGAGAATAAACAAAGATTCTTAGTACAATTTTCTAAAACAAACCCTGAGTCAGAAATGATTAAATTTATTAAAGAATTTATTGTACCTAAAGTTAAATATCATTTATATTTCAAAAATGAGTTGTATGAAAAATTCAGTAGAGTACTTCAAATATATTTCAAAAATTCTAATATAAAATTTGTAAAATGTACAAGAATGTTAACAGACGTATACGACGAAGATGAAGTGATTCAACTAATTCAGAATTATCACGAAGGAAAAACCAACCACCCTTGATGAGACATTAGCTCGAATTAAACAACAATATTACTGGCCAAAACAGAGAACACTCATCCAATCTTATATAAATAACTGTGAAATCTGTCAGTTAACTAAATACGATAGAAAACCGTTAAAATTGAAATTTAACATTACTCCCACACCTACGAAACCCTTTGAAATTATTCATGTAGATAGCATTGCATTAGAAAAAGTAAAATTTCTTACAGTAGTAGATTCATTCTCTAAGTATGCTCAAGCATACAGATTAAATTCAGCACAAGGGATAGAAATTGTAAATAATTTAATAAAATTCTTTACTCACCACGGTATACCAGACACAATCATTTCAGATAACGGCTTGGAATTTAAAAACTCTCTAGTTAGAGAATTATTAGAATTACATAAAGTAAAAATTCATTTCGTTAGTTCACAACATCCTGAATCCAACGGCATTATTGAGAGATTCCATTCAACTTTAATAGAACATATAAGATTGTTTAACAATCAAGACGAATACAAAAAAGAAGCTATAGAAACAAAAGTAAATTATGCGCTTCTAGCCTACAATAATACAATACATTCCGTTACTAAATTGAAACCATTTGAAATAACACTTGGTCACCTAGACATAAATTCCCCATTTAATATTGAAATTGATAAACAATTAGTAAATAATTATATATCTCATCATAAAGATAAAATGAAATTATTGTATAAAAAAATAAATGAAAAATTACAACATCATAAAGAAAAAATTATAAATAAACGTAACGAAGACCGCGATGAATTACCAGAAATCCCAGAACGAGTATATGTTAAAAATCGTCAAAAACAACAAAAGACGCGTAATAAATATAAAGCAGAAATAGTTAAAAGCGTAAACCCGAAATTAAAAACCGCAAAATTAAATGTAAGACACGGTAATACAGCTGAAAATATTCACCTCTCAAATATTAAAAAACCTAAAAAATTTACTAACAAATTTAAAAATCTTCCAGGTTGTTCGGGTTCTGCTATGGATCCGAAATAATAAACATAACGGAGAACAGAGGCATTCTGCCAATAAACTTGGGACCCGCAAAATTAGAAAAACTTCAACACACATTTGTACACTATTACGACCTAAACCCACTCTTAAATGAATTCAACAACTTAAATAAACAATATAATCTTTTAAAACTAAACGTGGCTAATAAAACCACTCAATTAACTGAATTTGAAAATAATAATAAAATTTTGGAATATGTTCGTGGAAATATCGTTGAAAAACTAAATCGAATGACACTTTATTCAAAATCAAGAAGTAAACGTGGCCTTATAGATGGCCTGGGGACCATATTTAAACAAATAACAGGAAATTTGGACGCAGAAGACGGCAAAAGATATAATCAAATTTTGAAACATTTAGAAGAAAACCAATATCACCTTGAAAATCAATTAAAACTGGCATATTCTGTTAACAATAAATTAATAAGAAATTTTAATACAACAATTCAAAACATTCGGCATAATGAATCTATTTTAAAAGAAAAAATTGAATATTTGAATAAATTATTAAACCTTAATCTTAATCTGAATGAAATTCTTTTCGTAAAAGACCTGTATAATCAATTAATAACACTTTATAGTACAATCTTGAATATTGTTCAAGATATTGAAAATTCAATAACATTTTGTAAGATGAGGACATTGCACCCCTCTATCATAAATCCCGAACAGCTGTTATCAGAATTATATAGAATATCGCATTACTACCAAGGGCAATTACCTTTTGAACCAAAGTTAGAAAATTTGTTGGATTATGAGTCATTGTTAAAAGTAAATTGTAAAATTGAAAACGCACAGATAATTTATTTTATTTCAATTCCAATAAATTTCGAAAAGGATTTTGATTTATATTATTTGCATCCATTACCTACTAGGTATGAGTCAGAATTCTTTACTGTAATACCTGACGTTAATTACTTTTTAAAATCGAAAAATAATGAAATAAAGCCTCTAAGTAGCATGTGTACTAAAAGCAGAGTATACCAGTGCCCAAATGAGTTTCACGCTCATTTCAACCCGTCCTGTGAAGAAGACATCCTGCTCAAGGGAAACTCAAACCAATGCCATTTCACAAAATTAGAAATCAATAAAAACCAAATCGAAATTATTCCCGAAATTAACCAATACTTGGGAATATTTCCAGAAGAAGAAAGAATCACGGTCCAGTGCCCAGATAACACAAACATTAAAACATTAGTGGGTGTATACCTAATAAAAGGAAATAAGTGTGTGATTATATTTAAACAAAAAACATTAAATTATTTGGAGAAGACATCTGGAACATCTTTAATATTACCAAAACTAAATTTCAAACTTAGTGAAAATAAAATATCAAACATAACAATTAAATTAAAAAAAATTAAACTTGAAGATATTCCAATCCACACTCCTACAATAATTAAACATAATTTAACGAGATATTATTCATTTAACATTTGGACATTATTATTATCATTCTTTGGAATAGTTATAACAATTATTTATGTTTCATGTAAACGTTTAACTGCAAAATTGGTTAAACGAAATCAACAGAACCACCAAGCCGAACCAGAAGAATCTCAACTTCCCGGGGGAGCTTTGTTCTAAGGAGGGAGGAGTTACATCGCTCCAGAAGATGGGAACCGCACCGTCAGCACTGCCCCACGGTGCAACATGACACCCCTTTTAGAATAATTAGATAAGATTGTAGTTGTCTTAGAATATTTTATGTTATATTGTATTTAGTCTTAGTTGAACTGTTAAACGGAAAACATCTGAATTTAAATTGTACTTTTGTTAATAACAAAATAAAAGTTTTTAAAACACAGCGACTATAAATAAAACCTAAGTTACATGTATATGACAGTTTAAATACTTGAAAACGGTGTTCTGTATGCTTTTGCATGCTTAAAACAGCAATTTTATCTTGATTTCACCAACATTAGCCATTATACCTGACAGAAACATGAATATGACAGTATATATACTTGAAAACAGCATTTTGTATATTTTTGCAAGCTGAAAACAGCTATTTTATCTTGATTTTGCAAACATAAGCCATTACACACGACATATATATGAATATGACTGTTTAAATACTTGAAAACGGCGTTTTTTATGCTTTTGCATGCTTAAAACAGCAATTTTATCTTGATTACACCAACATTTGCCATTATACACGACAGAAACATGAATATGACAATTTAAATACTTGAAAAAAGCATTTTGTATGTTTTTGCAAGCTGAAACAGCTATTTTATCATGATTTTGCAAACATAAGCCATTACACACGACATATAAATTAATATGACAGTTTAAATACTTGAAAACGGTGTTTTGTATGCTTTTGCATGTTTAAAACAGCAATTTTATCTTGATTTCACCAACATTAGCCATTACACACGACATACACATGAATATGACAGTTTAAATACTTGAAATAGTCATTTTGTATGCTTTTGCATGCTTAAAACAGCAATTTTATATTGATTTCACCAACATTAGCCATTATACATGACAAAAACATGAATATGACAGTTTAAATACTTGAAAACAGCATTGTATATGTTTTTGCAAGCTGAAAACAGCTATTTTATCTTGATTTTGCAAACATAAGCCATTACACACGACATATACATGAATATGACAGTTTAATTACTTGAAATCGGCGTTTTGTATGCTTTTGCATGCTTAAAACAGCAATTTTATCTTGATTTCACCAGCATTAGATACTATACACGACAGAAACATGAATATGACAGTTTAAATACTTGAAAACAGCTTTGTGTATGTTTTTGCAAGCTGAAAACAGCTATTTTATCTTGATTTTGCAAACATAAGACATTACACACGACATATACATGAATATGACAGATTGAAAACTTGTAAACGGTGTTTTGTATGCTTTTGCATGCTTAAAACAGCAATTTTATCTTGATTACACCAACATTTGCCATTATACACGACAGAAACATGAATATGACAATTTAAATACTTTAAAACAGCATTTTGTATGTTTTTGCAAGCTGAAACAGCTATTTTATCTTGATTTTGCAAACATAAGCCATTACACACGACATATAAATTAATATGACAGTTTAAATACTTGAAAACGGTGTTTTGTATGCTTTTGCATGTTTAAAACAACAATTTTATCTTGATTTCACCAACATTAGCCATTATACACGACAAAACCATGAATATGACAGTTTAAATACTTGAAAACAGCATTTTGTATGTTTTTGCAAGCAGAAAATAGCTATTTTATCTTGATTTTACAAACATAAGCCATTACACACGACATATACATGAATATGACAGTTTAAATACTTGAAAACGGTGTTTTGTATGCTTTTGCATGCTTAAAACAGCAATTTAATTTTGATTTCACAAACATTAGCCATTGTACACGACATAAACATAAATATGACAGTTTAAATACTTGAAAACAGCGTTTTGTATGTTTTAGCAGGCCGAAAACAGCTATTTTATCTTGATTTTGCAAACATAAGCCATTACACACGACATATACATGAATATGACAGTTTAAATACTTGAAATCGGCGTTTTGTATGTTTAAAACAGCAATTTTATCTTGATTGCACCAAGATTAGATATTATACACGACAGAAACATGAATATGACAGTTTAAATACTTGAAAACAGCATTTTGTATGTATTTGCAAGCTTAAAAGCGCTATTTTATCTTGATTTTGCAAACATAAGCCATTACACACGACATATACATGAATATGACAGTTTAAATACTTGAAAACGGTGTTTTTTATGCTTTTGCATGCTTAAAACAGCAATTTTATCTTGATTTCACCAACATTAGTCATTAAACACGACAAAAACATGAATATGACAGTTTAAATACTTTAAAACAGCATTTTGTAAGTTTTTGCAAGCTGAAAACAGCTATTTTATTTTGATTTTGCAAACATAAGCCATTACACACGACATATACATGAATATAACAGTTTAAAAATTTGAAAACGGTATTTTGTATGCTTTTGCATGCTTAAAACAGCAATTTTATCTTGATTTCACCAACATTAGCCATTATACATGACAGAAACTTGAATATGACAGTTTAAATACTTGAAAACAGCATTTTGTAAGTTTTTGCAAGCTTAAAACAGATATTTTAACTTGATTTTGCAAACATTAGCCATTATACACGACTTATACATAAATATAACAGTTTAAAAAATTGAAAACGGTGTTTTGCATACTTTTGCATGCTTAAAACAGCAATTTTATATTAATTTCACCAACATTAGCCATTATTCACGCCAGATACAGGAATATGACAGTTTAAATACTTAAAAAATAGGGTTTTGTATGTTTTTGTAAACTGAAAAGAGCTATTTTATCTTGATTTTGCAAACATAAGCCATTACACACGACATATACATGAATATGACAGTTTAAATACTTGAAATCGGCGTTTTGTATGCTTTTGCATGCTTAAAACAGCAATTTTATATTGATTTCACCAACATTAGCCATTATACATGACAGAAACATGAATATGACAGTTTAAATACTTGAAAACAGCATTGTGTATGTTTTTGCAAGCTGAAAACAGCTATTTTATCTTGATTTTGCAAACATAAGCCATTACACACGACATATACATGAATATGACAGTTAAAATACTTGAAATCGGCGTTTTGTATGCTTTTGCATGCTTAAAACAGCAATTTTATCTTGATTTCACCAACATTAGATATTATACACGACAGAAACATTAATATGACAGTTTAAATACTTGAAAACAGTTTTGTGTATGTTTTTGCAAGCTGAAAACAGCTATTTTATCTTGATTTCGCAAACATAAGGCATTTCACACGACATATACATGAATATGACAGATTAAATACTTGAAAACGGTGTTTTGTATGCTTTTGCATGCTTAAAACAGCAATTTTATCTTGATTTCACCAACAATAGCCATTATACACGACAGAAACATGAATATGACAGTTTAAATACTTGAAAACGGTGTTTCGTATGCTTTTGCATGCTTAAAACAGCAATTTTATCTTGATTATACCAACATTTGCCATTATACACGACAGAAACATGAATATGACAATTTAAATACTTGAAAACAGCATTTTGTATGTTTTTGCAAGCTGAAACAGCTATTTTATCTTGAGTTTGCAAACATAAGCCATTACACACGACATATAAATTAATATGACAGTTTAAATACTTGAAAACGGTGTTTTGTATGCTTTTGCATGTTAAAAACAACAATTTTATCTTGATTTCACAAACATAAGCCATTATACACGACAAAACCATGAATATGACAGTTTAAATAGTTGAAAACAGTATTTTGTATGTTTTTGCAAGCAGAAAATAGCTATTTTATCTTGATTTAACAAACATAAGCCATTACACACGACATATACATGAAAATGACAGTTTAAATACTTGAAAACTGTGTTTTGTATGCTTTTGCATGCTTAAAACAGCAATTTTATCCTGATTTCAGCAACATTAGCCATTATACACGACAGAAACATGAATATGACAGTTTAAATACTTGAAAACGGTGTTTCGTATGCTTTTGCATGCTTAAAACAGTAATTTTATTTTGATTACACCAACATTTGCCATTATACACGAAAGAAACATGAATATGACAATTTAAATACTTGGAAACAGCATTTTGTATGTTTTTGCAAGCTGAAACAGCTATTTTATCTTGATTTTGCAAACATAAGCCATTACACACGACATATAAATTTATATGACAGTTTAAATACTTGAAAACGGTGTTTTGTATGCTTTAGCATGTTTAAAACAGCAATTTTATCTTGATTTCACCAGCATTGGCCATTATACACGACAGAGACATGAATATGACAGTTTAAATACTTGAAAACAGCGTTTTGTATGCTTTTGCATGCTTAAAACAGCAATTTTATATTAATTTCACAAACATTAGCCATTATGCACGACAGAAACATGAATATGACAGTTTAAATACTTGAAAACAGCATTTTATATGTTTTTTCAAGCTGAAAACAGCTATTTTATCTTGATTTTGCAAACATAAGGCATTACACACGACATATACATGAATATGACAGATTAAATACTTGAAAACGGTGTTTTGTATGCTTTTGCATGCTTAAAACAGCAATTTTATCTTGATTTCACCAACAATAGCCATTATACACGACAGAAACATGAATATGACAGTTTAAATACTTGGAAACAACATTATGTATGTTTCTGCAAGTTGAAAACAGCTATTTTATCTTGATTTTGCAAATATAAGCCATTACACTCGACTTATACATGAATATGACAGTTTAAATACTTGAAAACGGTGTTTCGTATGCTTTTGCATGCTCAAAACAGCAATTTTATCTTGATTAAACCAACATTTGCCATTATACACAACAGAAACATGAATATGACAATTTAAATACTTTAAAACAGCATTTTCTATGTTTTTGCAAGCTGAAACAGCTATTTAATCTTGATTTTGCAAACACAAGCCATTACACACGACATATAAATTAATATGACAGTTTAAATACTTGAAAACGTTGTTTTGTATGCTTTTGCATGTTTAAAACAACAATTTTATCTTGATTTCACCAACATTAGCCATTATACACGACAGGAACATGAATATGACAGTTTAAATACTTGAAAACAGCATTTTGTATGTTTTTGCAAGCAGAAAATAGCTATTTTATCTTGATTTTACAAACATAAGCCATTACATACGACATATACATGAATATGACAGTTTAAATACTTGAAAACTGTGTTTTGTATGCTTTTGCATACTTAAAACAGCATTTTAATTTTGATTTCACAAACATTAGCCATTGTACACGACATAAACATAAATATGACAGTTTTAATACTTAAATACAGCGTTTTGTATGTTAAAGCAGGCCGAAAACAGCTTTTTTATCTTGATTTTGCAAACATAAGCCATTACACACGACAT
>CAWWDY010001948.1:0-30730 GCA_963942605.1 Poecilus cupreus
CTGTTTTCGGCTTGCAGAAACATACAAAATGCTGTTTTCAAGTATTTAAACTGTCATATTCATGTATATATCGTGTGTAATGGCTTATGTTTGCAAAATCAAGATAAAATAGCTGTTTTCAGCTTCCAAAAACACACAAAATGCTGTTTTCAAGTATTTAAACTATCATATTCATGTTTCTGTCGTGTATAGTAGCTAATGTTGGTGAAAGCAAGATAAAAATGCTGTTTTAAGTATGCAAAAGCATACAAAACACCGTTGTCAAGTATTTAAACTGTCATATTCTTGTATATGTCGTGTATAATAGCTTGTGTTTGCAAAATCAAGATAAAATAGCTGTTTTCAGCTTGCAAAAACATACAAAGTGCTGTTTTCAAGTATTTAAACTGTCATATTCATGTTCCTGTCGTGTATAATAGCTAATGTTGGTGAAAGCAAATAAAAATGCTGTTTTAAGCATGCAAAAGCATACAAAACACGGTTTTCAAGTATTTAAACTGTCATATTCATGTATATGTCGTGTGTAATGGCTTATGTTTGCAAAATCAAGATAAAATAGCTGTTTTCAGCTTGCAAAACATACAAAATGCTGTTTTCAAATATTTAAAATGTCATATTCATGTTTCTGTCGTGTATAATAGATAATGTTGGTGAAAGCAAGATATAAATGCTGTTTTAAGCATGCAAAAGCATACAAAACGCCGTTTTCAAGTGTTTAAACTGTCATATTCATGTATATGTCGTGTGTTATGGCTTATGTTTGCAAAATCAAGATTAAATAGCTGTTTTCAGCTTGCAAAAACATACAAAATGCTGTTTTCAAGTATTTAAATTGTCATATTCATGTTTCTGTCGTGTATAATGGCTAATGTTGGTGAAATCAAGATAAAATTGTTGTTTTAAGCATGCAAAAGTATATAAAACGCCGTTTTCAAGTATTGAAACTGTCATATTCTTGTATATGTCGTGTATAATAGCTTGTGTTTGAAAAATCAAGATAAAATAGCTGTTTTCAGCTTGCAAAAACATACAAAGTGCTGTTTTCAAGTATTTAAACTGTCATATTCATGTATATGTCGTATGTAATGGCTTATGTTTGCAAAATCAAGATAAAATAGCTGTTTCCAGCTTGCAAAAACATACAAAATGATGTTTTCAAGTATTTAAACTTTCATATTCATGTATATGTCGTGTGTAATGGCTTATATTTGCAAAATCAAGATAAAATATCTGTTTTCAGCTTGCAAAAACATACAAAATGCTGTTTTTAAACTATTTAAACTGTCATATTCATGTATATGTCGTGTGTAATGGCTTATGTTTGCAAAATCAAGATAAAATAGCTGTTTTCAGCTTGCAAAAACATACAAAATGCTGTTTTTAAGTATTTAAACTGTCATATTCATGTTTCTGTCGTGTATAATAGCTAAAGTTGGTGAAATCAACATAAAAATGCTGTTTTAAGCATGCAAAAGCATACAAAACACCGTTTTTAAGTATTTAAACTGTCATATTAATGTATATGTCGTGTATAATGGCTTATGTTTGCAAAATAAAGATAAAATAGCTATTTTCAGCTTGCAAAGACATACAAAATTCTGTTTTCAAGTATTTAAACTGTTATATTTATGTATATGTAATGCAAACTCAAGATATATAGCTGTTTTCAGATTGCAAAAACATACAAAATGCTGTTTTCAAGTATTTAAACTGTCATATTCATGTTTCTGTCGTGTATAATAGCTAATGTTGGTGAAAGCAAGATAATTATGCTGTTATAAGCATGCAAAAGCATACAAAACACCGTTTTCAAGTATTTAAACTGTCATATTCATGTATATGTCGTGTGTAATGGCTTATGTTTGCAAAATCAAAATAAAATAGTTGTTTTCAGCTTGCAAAAACATACAAAATTCTGTTTTCAAGTATTTAAACTGTTATATTCATGTTTCTGTCGTGTATAATACCTAATTTTGGTGAAAGCAAGATAAAAATGCTGTTTTAAGCATGCAAAAGCATACAAAACACCGTTTTCAAGTATTTAAACTGTCATATTCATTTATATGTCGTATGTAATAACTTATGTTTGCAAAATCAAGATAAAATATCTGTTTTCAGCTTGCAAAAACATACAAAATGCTGTTTTCAAGTATTTAAACTGTCATATTCATGTATATGTCGTGTGTAATGGCTTATGTTTGCAAAATCAAGATAAAATAGCTGTTTTCAACTTGCAAGAACATACAAAATGCTGTTTTCAAGTATTTAAACTGTCATATTCATATTTCTGTCGTGTATAATAGCTAGTGTTGGTGAAAGCAAGATAAAAATGCTGTTTTAGGCATGCAAAAGCATACAAAACACCGTTTTCAAGTATTTAAACTGTCATATTCATGTATATGTCGTGTGTAATGCCTTATGTTTGCAAAATCAAGAGAAAATAGCTGTTTTCGGCTTGCAGAATTATACAAAATGCTGTTTTCAAGTATTTAAACTGTCATATTCATGTATATGTCGTGTGTAATGGCTTATGTTTGCAAAATCAAGATAAAATAGCTGTTTTCAGCTTCCAAAAACATACATAATGCTGTTTTCAAATATTTAAACTGTCATATTCATGTTTCTGTCGTGTATAATAGCTAATGTTGGTGAAAGCAAGATAAAAATGCTGTTTTAAGCATGCAAAAGCATACAAAACACCGTTTTCAAGTATTTAAACTGTCATATTCTTGTATATGTCGTGTATAATAGCTTGTGTTTGCAAAATCAAGATAAAATATCTGTTTTCAGCTTGCAAAAACATACAAAGTGCTGTTTTCAAGTATTTAAACTGTCATATTCATGTTTCTGTCGTGTATAATAGCTAATGTTGGTGAAAGCAAGATAAAAATGCTGTTTTAAGTATGCAAAAGCATACAAAACACCGTTTTCAAGTATTTAAACTGTCATATTCATTTATATGTCGTGTGTAATAACTTATGTTTGCAAAATCAAGATAAAATAGCTGTTTTCAGCTTGCAAAAACATACAAAATGCTGTTTTCAAGTATTTGAACTGTCATATTCATGTATATGTCGTGTGTAATGGGTTATGTTTGCAAAATCAAGATAAAATAGATGTTTTCAACTTGCAAGAACATACAAAATGCTGTTTTCAATTATTTAAACTGTCATATTCATGTTTCTGTCGTGTATAATAGCTAATGTTGGTGAAAGCAAGATAAAAATGCTGTTTTAGGCATGCAAAAGCATACAAAACACCGTTTTCAAGTATTTAAACTGTCATATTTATGTATATGTCGTGTGTAATGCCTTATGTTTGCAAAATCAAGAGAAAATAGCTGTTTTCGGCTTGCAGAAACATACAAAATGCTGTTTTCAAGTATTTAAACTGTCATATTCATGTATATATCGTGTGTAATGGCTTATGTTTGCAAAATCAAGATAAAATAGCTGTTTTCAGCTTCCAAAAACACACAAAATGCTGTTTTCAAGTATTTAAACTATCATTGTTTCCATGCGTTGCTGCGACTAGACGTGTTTTGCCTGCTACTCCGCAAATCAGTATTTCATTTTGCGCTGTGCACTTTTAGTTTTTTTATTATCGCAAGTATTTTTATTTTTATGATGGGTTCTACCACACGTAATGTCAGTGCCTTCGTCAAAGAAGCGATAGACGGGCTTCTTAGCAACGATGTGTTTGTCAACCAATTGGTTGATAAAGTACTCGATAGTTTCAACGCCAAATTGGAAGAGCAAAAACTGTTCTACGAAGCTACCATCCATAATCTATCCACCCAAAACAAGTTACTTGAAGAAAGGGTGGATCATCTGGAACAGTACTCAAGGCGGAATTGTGTTCGTATTTTTGGCATTCCGGAGGACGGTGATAATGAAGATTCGAAAGTGACAGAAGCAAAGGGATGCGAAATTATTCAAAATAAACTTAAACTGAGTGTTGTACCAGATCACATTGATCGTTGCCATCGAGTAGGCTTTAAAAAAAGTGGTAAATCGCGGCCAGTGATTGTGAAGTTTTGCTCTTATAAAATCCGCGATAAAGTTATTCGAGCCAGGAAGCTATTAAAAGGCACCAAAATCTCAATAAAAGAAGATTTAACTAAAAACCGATTCGAACTGTTCACCCAAGCCTCAAAAATACTTGGCTTTAGAAATGTCTGGTCATTGGATGGAAATATTTTTATCAAAATGAATAATTCAGTTAAGAAAATAAATAATTTGGACGACTTAACTAAATCTGATCCCAATTCTGTAAAGAAATAACTTATATTTTTTCTTAACTATGTATATTCTACTTCTGGAGTTGCAGTGTAACAACGCATTAAAATATTTTGTATCTCTTTAGATATAGATATTTTGTTTTCTAATATTTAGTGCATTTTTATTTACTTGTAATCATTTTTATTTCACACTATATACAGGTCATTGAACTCAGTCAGCTGTCGATAGTTCATACGCTTACCTGTAGTTTACTAATTAATTTATAATCAAACCGTTTGAAACCTAAATAATTTGTTCTATCTTATACTGCCTATATATCTTATACGCTGTGTCTTTGCAAATGAATATATATTACCAAAATGTTCGTGGTATGAATACCAAGTTGGATGACTTTTTTAATAATTCGTGTTCCTCTAATTTTGATGTCATAGCATTGACAGAGACATGGCTTCAAAGTTCTGTTTATGATGCCGAGTTGTTTAATTCCAATTACAAGATTTTCAGATGTGATCGTGATTTTTCTAGAGTTGGCAAGACACGGGGTGGGGGTGTGTTGTGCGCTGTACATAGTAGATTTTCATCATCTATGGTTAATCTTAATCTCAATCCTTCATCTGTTGCAGACATTGTTTGTGTTCAAGTTAAATTAACTACAGCCAAATCTATCTACTTAGTCGTTGTTTACTCCCCTCCCCCTATCTCCGTAGATATGCAAAACTACATTTACGAATGCATTGAATCAATCCCAGATATATTGTTCTGCGATTTTATTATCCTAGGAGATTTGAATATTTCTAAGTTATCTGATTATTATAATAATTCATTTACCAATAATGTTATTATTTCGTTTTTTAATTTTTATAATTTCTTGAATGCTTCCCAATACAATTTTGTTTACAATAACGAAAACAGGCTATTAGATGTTGTATTATCTAATATAAGCTGTTCGGTTACCCGTGATCTATGCCCTTTACTAAATGAAGATATTCATCACCCTGCTATAAATATCGCCTTGCAAACTTCACCCTACTTTCCTAATTCATCTTTCAATACTTCCACTGCTAAATACAATTTTCGCTTAGCTGACTATTTTCTTCTGTACAATCTGCTATATTCAACCGACTGGAACGTGTTATATGAATATGATCAAGTTGATGATGCCTATTCGAAATTTTATTCTATGTTACATAATATCTTTGACCAATGCATTCCTAAATCTATCCGGAAAACTTCTAAATACCCTGTCTGGTTCACCAAGTCCATTATTTTAGATATAAAATTGAAGGACAAATTTTATAAAGCATTCAAACAAACCAATAATATCATATATTACAATTATTTCAAAGCACTCCGTTCTAAAATTAAGGTGGCTATAAAAACTGCTCATAAGAATTATTTGAACTCAGTCGAGAATAACCTTTCTAATGAACCCTCCAAATTTTGGTCTTATATTAATATTAAATCAAATACTTCACGTATCCCAGGTCGACTGTATCTAGAAGACGAACATTTCAACTCTACTCCATCTGTGGTTCAAGCTTTTGCTACTTATTTCTCCTCAGTGTATGTTGATGATAATTCTACATTTCCTCCTACTCCCCCTCTTACTCATGATAACTCTTCCGATTTACTATCTATTAACTTTATTTCAGAAAATGATATTCGTGTATCTATAAAACAACTCAAATCCTCTCGCAATCCTGGTCCTGATAACCTACCTAGTTTTATTCTGAAAGGCTGTTGTGACCTATTTATTAAACCTTTATATATTTTATTTAACCTCTCTCTATCGACTAATACTTTTCCGTCCGATTTAAAAACTACTCTTATTACTCCTGTCTTCAAATCTGGTGATTGTGCTAACATAGCAAACTACCGTCCTATAGCCATTCTTTCAAATATTTCTAAAGTTTTTGAAAAAATTCTATTCACTTATATTTACCAGGAAGTACACCATAAAATCTCTGAGGATCAGCATGGTTTCATGAAAGGGCGATCGACCACTACTAACTTAGCCAATTTCACCGAATTTTCAATTAACTCCTTGCGTAATAATACACAAATTGATGTTATTTATACTGATTTTGCCAAGGCTTTTGACAAAGTTAATCATCAAATCCTAGTAGACAAATTAGTTTGCAACTTTCAATTTTCATACAACTTATCATCATTAATCTGCTCTTACTTATCGAATCGAAATTTGCTTGTATATTATAATAACCACTCTTCCCTTCCCTTTATTGCCACCTCTGGAATTCCACAAGGTTCTAACCTCGGCCCACTTTTATTCAACCTATTTGTAAATGACATCACTTTAAGCATTAAAAATTCAAAATGTCTCCTTTATGCTGATGATATCAAAATTTATAAAGTTATAAACACATTTGATGACTGCCTTCTACTCCAACAAGATATTGATGCAATTCTATCTTGGTCTTCTGATGCCAAATTATATTTCAATATTAGCAAATGTAAAACTATGTCTTACTGTGTGAAACAATCGAGCATTACATTTGACTACCAAATGTATAATGCAACATTATCTCGGGTTACACAAAATAGAGATTTGGGGGTGCTGTTTGATCCTAAATTTCAATTTGTTCACCATGTGCGTGAAATTGTGAAATCATCCTATAGAAACTTGGGTTTTATTATTCGTAATACCCGTAATTTCAATAAACTCAGTACCCTTAAATCGCTATATTTTTGTTTCGTGCGTGCTAAACTTGAATATTGTTTTCTAGTGTGGAATCCACTGTACAAGAATTCAATTAGAGCTATCGAATCCATTCAAAAAAAATGTTTACGCTATTGTTGGTACAAATTCTTACCTTGTCAACCATTTCATTACAATGATTCTCTAATTGCGTTCCAAATGATAACACTTGAGAATCGTCGTAGCATACAAGCCTGTACTATTCTTCACAAATTACTAAATTATGCTATTGACGATGCTTACTTGTTGTCATTAATATATTTTCATGTACCACGTAACTGTAACCCGAGACAGAAAATTACATTTGCTTTAAGAAAAGTCGCAACTAACTATGAGGCTAGGAGCCCTATAAGATATATGTGTGCTACCTTTAATAATCTTGCCATTCATGAAGAGAATATTGATATATTTTGTGATCGCTTAAAAACATTTAAAGATAAGTTATTTAGGTTTCACTAACTTATGTTGATAATTATTTACTGTAATTGCTAACTACAATGTAAATTTGATTTGTATTTTTTTTTCTGTTTAGTAAGTATGTCTGGCTTACGTATGTATATAAAAACTTTTGTATATTTTTTCATATGCCCTCATTAATTGGGACTTTGTCCTGTTGAGAGCTTAATAAATAAATAAATAAATAAATAAATATTTGCAAACTCAAGATAAAATAGCTGTTTTCAGCTTGCAAAAACATACAAAATGCTGTTTTCAAGTATTTAAATTGTCATATTTATGCTAATGTTGGTAAAGCAAGATAAAAATGCTGTTTTAAGCATGCAAAAGCATACAAAACATCGTTTTCAAGTATTTAAACTGTCATATTCATGTAAATGTCGTGTGTAATGGCTTATGTTTTCAAAATCAAGATAAAATAGCTGTTTTCAACTTGCAAAAACATACAAAATGCTGTTTTCAAGTATTTAAACTGTCATATTCATGTATATGTCGTGTGTAATGGCTTATGTTTGCAAAATCAAGATAAAATAGCTGTTTTCATTTTGCAAGAACATACAAAATGCTGTTTTCAAGTATTTAAACTGTCATATTCATGTTTCTGTCGTGTGTAATGCCTTATGTTTGCAAAATCAAGAGAAAATAGCTGTTTTCGGCTTGCAGAAACATACAAAATGCTGTTTTCAAGTATTTAAACTGTCATATTCATGTATATATCGTGTGTAATGGCTTATGTTTGCAAAATCAAGATAAAATAGCTGTTTTCAGCTTCCAAAAACACACAAAATGCTGTTTTCAAGTATTTAAACTATCATATTCATGTTTCTGTCGTGTATAGTAGCTAATGTTGGTGAAAGCAAGATAAAAATGCTGTTTTAAGTATGCAAAAGCATACAAAACACCGTTGTCAAGTATTTAAACTGTCATATTCTTGTATATGTCGTGTATAATAGCTTGTGTTTGCAAAATCAAGATAAAATAGCTGTTTTCAGCTTGCAAAAACATACAAAGTGCTGTTTTCAAGTATTTAAACTGTCATATTCATGTTCCTGTCGTGTATAATAGCTAATGTTGGTGAAAGCAAATAAAAATGCTGTTTTAAGCATGCAAAAGCATACAAAACACGGTTTTCAAGTATTTAAACTGTCATATTCATGTATATGTCGTGTGTAATGGCTTATGTTTGCAAAATCAAGATAAAATAGCTGTTTTCAGCTTGCAAAACATACAAAATGCTGTTTTCAAATATTTAAAATGTCATATTCATGTTTCTGTCGTGTATAATAGATAATGTTGGTGAAAGCAAGATATAAATGCTGTTTTAAGCATGCAAAAGCATACAAAACGCCGTTTTCAAGTGTTTAAACTGTCATATTCATGTATATGTCGTGTGTTATGGCTTATGTTTGCAAAATCAAGATTAAATAGCTGTTTTCAGCTTGCAAAAACATACAAAATGCTGTTTTCAAGTATTTAAATTGTCATATTCATGTTTCTGTCGTGTATAATGGCTAATGTTGGTGAAATCAAGATAAAATTGTTGTTTTAAGCATGCAAAAGTATATAAAACGCCGTTTTCAAGTATTGAAACTGTCATATTCTTGTATATGTCGTGTATAATAGCTTGTGTTTGAAAAATCAAGATAAAATAGCTGTTTTCAGCTTGCAAAAACATACAAAGTGCTGTTTTCAAGTATTTAAACTGTCATATTCATGTATATGTCGTATGTAATGGCTTATGTTTGCAAAATCAAGATAAAATAGCTGTTTCCAGCTTGCAAAAACATACAAAATGATGTTTTCAAGTATTTAAACTTTCATATTCATGTATATGTCGTGTGTAATGGCTTATATTTGCAAAATCAAGATAAAATATCTGTTTTCAGCTTGCAAAAACATACAAAATGCTGTTTTAAACTATTTAAACTGTCATATTCATGTATATGTCGTGTGTAATGGCTTATGTTTGCAAAATCAAGATAAAATAGCTGTTTTCAGCTTGCAAAAACATACAAAATGCTGTTTTTAAGTATTTAAACTGTCATATTCATGTTTCTGTCGTGTATAATAGCTAAAGTTGGTGAAATCAACATAAAAATGCTGTTTTAAGCATGCAAAAGCATACAAAACACCGTTTTTAAGTATTTAAACTGTCATATTAATGTATATGTCGTGTATAATGGCTTATGTTTGCAAAATAAAGATAAAATAGCTATTTTCAGCTTGCAAAGACATACAAAATTCTGTTTTCAAGTATTTAAACTGTTATATTTATGTATATGTAATGCAAACTCAAGATATATAGCTGTTTTCAGATTGCAAAAACATACAAAATGCTGTTTTCAAGTATTTAAACTGTCATATTCATGTTTCTGTCGTGTATAATAGCTAATGTTGGTGAAAGCAAGATAATTATGCTGTTATAAGCATGCAAAAGCATACAAAACACCGTTTTCAAGTATTTAAACTGTCATATTCATGTATATGTCGTGTGTAATGGCTTATGTTTGCAAAATCAAAATAAAATAGTTGTTTTCAGCTTGCAAAAACATACAAAATTCTGTTTTCAAGTATTTAAACTGTTATATTCATGTTTCTGTCGTGTATAATACCTAATTTTGGTGAAAGCAAGATAAAAATGCTGTTTTAAGCATGCAAAAGCATACAAAACACCGTTTTCAAGTATTTAAACTGTCATATTCATTTATATGTCGTATGTAATAACTTATGTTTGCAAAATCAAGATAAAATATCTGTTTTCAGCTTGCAAAAACATACAAAATGCTGTTTTCAAGTATTTAAACTGTCATATTCATGTATATGTCGTGTGTAATGGCTTATGTTTGCAAAATCAAGATAAAATAGCTGTTTTCAACTTGCAAGAACATACAAAATGCTGTTTTCAAGTATTTAAACTGTCATATTCATATTTCTGTCGTGTATAATAGCTAGTGTTGGTGAAAGCAAGATAAAAATGCTGTTTTAGGCATGCAAAAGCATACAAAACACCGTTTTCAAGTATTTAAACTGTCATATTCATGTATATGTCGTGTGTAATGCCTTATGTTTGCAAAATCAAGAGAAAATAGCTGTTTTCGGCTTGCAGAATTATACAAAATGCTGTTTTCAAGTATTTAAACTGTCATATTCATGTATATGTCGTGTGTAATGGCTTATGTTTGCAAAATCAAGATAAAATAGCTGTTTTCAGCTTCCAAAAACATACATAATGCTGTTTTCAAATATTTAAACTGTCATATTCATGTTTCTGTCGTGTATAATAGCTAATGTTGGTGAAAGCAAGATAAAAATGCTGTTTTAAGCATGCAAAAGCATACAAAACACCGTTTTCAAGTATTTAAACTGTCATATTCTTGTATATGTCGTGTATAATAGCTTGTGTTTGCAAAATCAAGATAAAATATCTGTTTTCAGCTTGCAAAAACATACAAAGTGCTGTTTTCAAGTATTTAAACTGTCATATTCATGTTTCTGTCGTGTATAATAGCTAATGTTGGTGAAAGCAAGATAAAAATGCTGTTTTAAGTATGCAAAAGCATACAAAACACCGTTTTCAAGTATTTAAACTGTCATATTCATTTATATGTCGTGTGTAATAACTTATGTTTGCAAAATCAAGATAAAATAGCTGTTTTCAGCTTGCAAAAACATACAAAATGCTGTTTTCAAGTATTTGAACTGTCATATTCATGTATATGTCGTGTGTAATGGGTTATGTTTGCAAAATCAAGATAAAATAGATGTTTTCAACTTGCAAGAACATACAAAATGCTGTTTTCAATTATTTAAACTGTCATATTCATGTTTCTGTCGTGTATAATAGCTAATGTTGGTGAAAGCAAGATAAAAATGCTGTTTTAGGCATGCAAAAGCATACAAAACACCGTTTTCAAGTATTTAAACTGTCATATTTATGTATATGTCGTGTGTAATGCCTTATGTTTGCAAAATCAAGAGAAAATAGCTGTTTTCGGCTTGCAGAAACATACAAAATGCTGTTTTCAAGTATTTAAACTGTCATATTCATGTATATATCGTGTGTAATGGCTTATGTTTGCAAAATCAAGATAAAATAGCTGTTTTCAGCTTCCAAAAACACACAAAATGCTGTTTTCAAGTATTTAAACTATCATTGTTTCCATGCGTTGCTGCGACTAGACGTGTTTTGCCTGCTACTCCGCAAATCAGTATTTCATTTTGCGCTGTGCACTTTTAGTTTTTTTATTATCGCAAGTATTTTTATTTTTATGATGGGTTCTACCACACGTAATGTCAGTGCCTTCGTCAAAGAAGCGATAGACGGGCTTCTTAGCAACGATGTGTTTGTCAACCAATTGGTTGATAAAGTACTCGATAGTTTCAACGCCAAATTGGAAGAGCAAAAACTGTTCTACGAAGCTACCATCCATAATCTATCCACCCAAAACAAGTTACTTGAAGAAAGGGTGGATCATCTGGAACAGTACTCAAGGCGGAATTGTGTTCGTATTTTTGGCATTCCGGAGGACGGTGATAATGAAGATTCGAAAGTGACAGAAGCAAAGGGATGCGAAATTATTCAAAATAAACTTAAACTGAGTGTTGTACCAGATCACATTGATCGTTGCCATCGAGTAGGCTTTAAAAAAAGTGGTAAATCGCGGCCAGTGATTGTGAAGTTTTGCTCTTATAAAATCCGCGATAAAGTTATTCGAGCCAGGAAGCTATTAAAAGGCACCAAAATCTCAATAAAAGAAGATTTAACTAAAAACCGATTCGAACTGTTCACCCAAGCCTCAAAAATACTTGGCTTTAGAAATGTCTGGTCATTGGATGGAAATATTTTTATCAAAATGAATAATTCAGTTAAGAAAATAAATAATTTGGACGACTTAACTAAATCTGATCCCAATTCTGTAAAGAAATAACTTATATTTTTTCTTAACTATGTATATTCTACTTCTGGAGTTGCAGTGTAACAACGCATTAAAATATTTTGTATCTCTTTAGATATAGATATTTTGTTTTCTAATATTTAGTGCATTTTTATTTACTTGTAATCATTTTTATTTCACACTATATACAGGTCATTGAACTCAGTCAGCTGTCGATAGTTCATACGCTTACCTGTAGTTTACTAATTAATTTATAATCAAACCGTTTGAAACCTAAATAATTTGTTCTATCTTATACTGCCTATATATCTTATACGCTGTGTCTTTGCAAATGAATATATATTACCAAAATGTTCGTGGTATGAATACCAAGTTGGATGACTTTTTTAATAATTCGTGTTCCTCTAATTTTGATGTCATAGCATTGACAGAGACATGGCTTCAAAGTTCTGTTT
Source organism: Poecilus cupreus (assembly GCA_963942605.1). Taxonomy (NCBI): domain Eukaryota; kingdom Metazoa; phylum Arthropoda; class Insecta; order Coleoptera; family Carabidae; genus Poecilus; species Poecilus cupreus. The sequence continues at coordinate 12,764 of CAWWDY010001948.1, forward strand.
ATGATGCCGAGTTGTTTAATTCCAATTACAAGATTTTCAGATGTGATCGTGATTTTTCTAGAGTTGGCAAGACACGGGGTGGGGGTGTGTTGTGCGCTGTACATAGTAGATTTTCATCATCTATGGTTAATCTTAATCTCAATCCTTCATCTGTTGCAGACATTGTTTGTGTTCAAGTTAAATTAACTACAGCCAAATCTATCTACTTAGTCGTTGTTTACTCCCCTCCCCCTATCTCCGTAGATATGCAAAACTACATTTACGAATGCATTGAATCAATCCCAGATATATTGTTCTGCGATTTTATTATCCTAGGAGATTTGAATATTTCTAAGTTATCTGATTATTATAATAATTCATTTACCAATAATGTTATTATTTCGTTTTTTAATTTTTATAATTTCTTGAATGCTTCCCAATACAATTTTGTTTACAATAACGAAAACAGGCTATTAGATGTTGTATTATCTAATATAAGCTGTTCGGTTACCCGTGATCTATGCCCTTTACTAAATGAAGATATTCATCACCCTGCTATAAATATCGCCTTGCAAACTTCACCCTACTTTCCTAATTCATCTTTCAATACTTCCACTGCTAAATACAATTTTCGCTTAGCTGACTATTTTCTTCTGTACAATCTGCTATATTCAACCGACTGGAACGTGTTATATGAATATGATCAAGTTGATGATGCCTATTCGAAATTTTATTCTATGTTACATAATATCTTTGACCAATGCATTCCTAAATCTATCCGGAAAACTTCTAAATACCCTGTCTGGTTCACCAAGTCCATTATTTTAGATATAAAATTGAAGGACAAATTTTATAAAGCATTCAAACAAACCAATAATATCATATATTACAATTATTTCAAAGCACTCCGTTCTAAAATTAAGGTGGCTATAAAAACTGCTCATAAGAATTATTTGAACTCAGTCGAGAATAACCTTTCTAATGAACCCTCCAAATTTTGGTCTTATATTAATATTAAATCAAATACTTCACGTATCCCAGGTCGACTGTATCTAGAAGACGAACATTTCAACTCTACTCCATCTGTGGTTCAAGCTTTTGCTACTTATTTCTCCTCAGTGTATGTTGATGATAATTCTACATTTCCTCCTACTCCCCCTCTTACTCATGATAACTCTTCCGATTTACTATCTATTAACTTTATTTCAGAAAATGATATTCGTGTATCTATAAAACAACTCAAATCCTCTCGCAATCCTGGTCCTGATAACCTACCTAGTTTTATTCTGAAAGGCTGTTGTGACCTATTTATTAAACCTTTATATATTTTATTTAACCTCTCTCTATCGACTAATACTTTTCCGTCCGATTTAAAAACTACTCTTATTACTCCTGTCTTCAAATCTGGTGATTGTGCTAACATAGCAAACTACCGTCCTATAGCCATTCTTTCAAATATTTCTAAAGTTTTTGAAAAAATTCTATTCACTTATATTTACCAGGAAGTACACCATAAAATCTCTGAGGATCAGCATGGTTTCATGAAAGGGCGATCGACCACTACTAACTTAGCCAATTTCACCGAATTTTCAATTAACTCCTTGCGTAATAATACACAAATTGATGTTATTTATACTGATTTTGCCAAGGCTTTTGACAAAGTTAATCATCAAATCCTAGTAGACAAATTAGTTTGCAACTTTCAATTTTCATACAACTTATCATCATTAATCTGCTCTTACTTATCGAATCGAAATTTGCTTGTATATTATAATAACCACTCTTCCCTTCCCTTTATTGCCACCTCTGGAATTCCACAAGGTTCTAACCTCGGCCCACTTTTATTCAACCTATTTGTAAATGACATCACTTTAAGCATTAAAAATTCAAAATGTCTCCTTTATGCTGATGATATCAAAATTTATAAAGTTATAAACACATTTGATGACTGCCTTCTACTCCAACAAGATATTGATGCAATTCTATCTTGGTCTTCTGATGCCAAATTATATTTCAATATTAGCAAATGTAAAACTATGTCTTACTGTGTGAAACAATCGAGCATTACATTTGACTACCAAATGTATAATGCAACATTATCTCGGGTTACACAAAATAGAGATTTGGGGGTGCTGTTTGATCCTAAATTTCAATTTGTTCACCATGTGCGTGAAATTGTGAAATCATCCTATAGAAACTTGGGTTTTATTATTCGTAATACCCGTAATTTCAATAAACTCAGTACCCTTAAATCGCTATATTTTTGTTTCGTGCGTGCTAAACTTGAATATTGTTTTCTAGTGTGGAATCCACTGTACAAGAATTCAATTAGAGCTATCGAATCCATTCAAAAAAAATGTTTACGCTATTGTTGGTACAAATTCTTACCTTGTCAACCATTTCATTACAATGATTCTCTAATTGCGTTCCAAATGATAACACTTGAGAATCGTCGTAGCATACAAGCCTGTACTATTCTTCACAAATTACTAAATTATGCTATTGACGATGCTTACTTGTTGTCATTAATATATTTTCATGTACCACGTAACTGTAACCCGAGACAGAAAATTACATTTGCTTTAAGAAAAGTCGCAACTAACTATGAGGCTAGGAGCCCTATAAGATATATGTGTGCTACCTTTAATAATCTTGCCATTCATGAAGAGAATATTGATATATTTTGTGATCGCTTAAAAACATTTAAAGATAAGTTATTTAGGTTTCACTAACTTATGTTGATAATTATTTACTGTAATTGCTAACTACAATGTAAATTTGATTTGTATTTTTTTTTCTGTTTAGTAAGTATGTCTGGCTTACGTATGTATATAAAAACTTTTGTATATTTTTTCATATGCCCTCATTAATTGGGACTTTGTCCTGTTGAGAGCTTAATAAATAAATAAATAAATAAATAAATATTTGCAAACTCAAGATAAAATAGCTGTTTTCAGCTTGCAAAAACATACAAAATGCTGTTTTCAAGTATTTAAATTGTCATATTTATGCTAATGTTGGTAAAGCAAGATAAAAATGCTGTTTTAAGCATGCAAAAGCATACAAAACATCGTTTTCAAGTATTTAAACTGTCATATTCATGTAAATGTCGTGTGTAATGGCTTATGTTTTCAAAATCAAGATAAAATAGCTGTTTTCAGCTTGCAAAAACATACAAATAGCTGTTTTCAAGTATTTAAACTGTCATATTCATGTTTCTGTCGTGTATAATAGCTAATGTTGGTGAAAGCAAGACAAAAATGCTGTTTTAAGCATGCAAAAGCCTACAAAACAGTGTTTTCAAGTATATAAACTGTCATATTCATATTTCTGTCATGTATAATAGCTAATGTTGGTGAAAGCAAGATAAAAATGCTGTTTTTAGCATGCAAAAGCATACAAAACACCGTTTTCAAGTATTTAAACTGTCATATTCATGTTTCTGTCGTGTAATAGCTAATGTTGGTGAAAGCAAGATAAAAATGCTGTTTTAAGCATATAAAACATGGTTTTCAAGTATTTAAACTGTCATATTCATATATCTGTCATATTCATATATCTGTCATGTATAATAGCTAATGTTGGTGAAAGCAAGATAAAAATGCTGTTTTTAGCATGCAAAAGCATACAAAACACCGTTTTCAAGTATTTAAACTGTCATATTCATGTTTCTGTCGTGTATAATAGCTAATGTTGGTGAAAGCAAGATGAAAATGCTGTTTTAAGCATGCAAAAGCATACAAAACACGGTTTTCAAGTATTTAAACTGTCATATTCATGCAAATGTCGTGTGTAATGGCTTATGTTTGCAAAATCAAGATAAAATAGCTGTTTTCAGCTTGCAAAAACATACAAAATGCTGTTTTTAAATATTTAAACTGTCATATTCATGTTTCTGTCGTGTATAATAGCTAATGTTGGTGAAAGCAAGACAAAAATGCTGTTTTAAGCATGCAAAAGCATACAAAACACCGTTTTCAAGTATTTAAACTGTCATATTAATGTATATGTCGTGTGTAATGGTTTATGTTTGGAAAATCAAGATAAAAATGCTGTTTTAAGCATGCAAAAGCATACAAAACACCGTTTTCAAGTATTTAAACTGTCATATTCATGTTTCTGTCGCGTATAATAGCTAATGTTGGTGAAAGCAAGACAAAAATGCTGTTTTAAGCATGCAAAAGCATACAAAACACCGTTTTCAAGTATTTAAACTGTCATATTTATGTATATGTCGTGTGTAATGGCTTATGTTTGCAAAATCAAGATAAAATAGCTGTTATCAGCTTGAAAAAACATACAAAATGCTGTTTTCAAGTATTTAAACCGTCATATTAATGTTTCTGTCGTGTGTAATAGCTAATGTTGGTGAAAGCAAGATAAAAATGCTGTTTTAAGCATGCAAAAGCATACAAAACACCGTTTTCAAGTATTTGAACTGTCATATTCATGTTTCTGTCGTGTATAATAGCTAATGTTGGTGAAAGCAAGACAAAAATGCTGTTTTAAGCATGCAAAAGCATACAAAACAGCGTTTTCAAGTACATAAACTGTCATATTCATATTTCTGTCATGTATAATAGCTAATGTTGGTGAAAGCAAGATAAAAATGCTGTTTTAAGCATGCAAAAGCATACAAAACACCGTTTTCAAGTATTTAAACTGTCATATTTATGTTTCTGTCGTGTATAATAGCTAATGTTGGTGAAAGCAAGATAAAAATGCTGTTTTAAGCATTCAAAAGCATACAAAACACGGTTTTCAAGTATTTAAACTGTCATATTCATGTAAATGTCGTGTGTAATGGCTTATGTTTGCAAAGTCAAGATAAAATAGCTGTTTTCAGATTGCAAAAACATACAAAATGCTGTTTTCAAGTATTTAAACTGTCATATTTATGTTTCTGTCGTATATAATAGCTAAAATTGGTGAAAGCAAGATAAAAATGCTGTTTTAAGCATGCAAAAGCATACAAAACAGCGTTTTTAAGTATATAAACTGTCATATTCATATTTCTGTCATGTATAATAGCTAATGTTTGTGAAAGCAAGATAAAAATGCTGTTTTTAGCATGCAAAAGCATACAAAACACCGTTTTCAAGTATTTAAACTGTCATATTCATGTTTCTGTCGTGTATAATAGCTAATGTTGGTGAAAGCAAGATAAAAATGCTGTTTTAAGCATGCAAAAGCATACAAAACACGGTTTTCAAGTATTTAAACTGTCATATTCATGCAAATGTCGTGTGTAATGGCTTATGTTTGCAAAATCAAGATAAAATAGCTGTTTTTAGCTTGCAAAAACATACAAAATGCTGTTTTCAAATATTTAAACTGTCATAATCATGTTTCTGTCGTGTATAATAGCTAATGTTGGTGAAAGCAAGACAAAATGCTGTTTTAAGCATGCAAAAGCATACAAAACACCGTTTTCAAGTATTTAAACTGTCATATTAATGTATATGTCGTGCGTAATGGTTTATGTTTGGAAAATCAAGATAAAAATGCTGTTTTAAGCATGCAAAAGCATACAAAACACCGTTTTCATGTATTTAAACTGTCATATTCATGTTTCTGTCGTGTATAATAGCTAATGTTGGTGAAAGCAAGACAAAAATGCTGTTTTAAGCATGCAAAAGCATACAAAACACCGTTTTCAAGTATTTAAACTGTCATATTTATGTATATGTCGTGTGTAATGGCTTATGTTTGCAAAATCAAAATAAAATAGCTGTTATCAGCTTGCAAAAACATACAAAATGCTGTTTTCAAGTATTTAAACTGTCATATTCATGTTTCTGTCGTGTGTAATAGCTAATGTTGGTGAAAGCAAGATAAAAATGCTGTTTTAAGCATGCAAAAGCATACAAAACACCGTTTTAAGTATTTGAACTGTCATATTCATGTTTCTGTCGTGTATAATAGCTAATGTTGGTGAAAGCAAGACAAAAATGCTGTTTTAAGCATGCAAAAGCATACAAAACAGCGTTTTCAAGCACATAAACTGTCATATTCATATTTCTGTCATGTATAATAGCTAATGTTGGTGAAAGCAAGATAAAAATGCTGTTTTAAGCATGCAAAAGCATACAAAACACCGTTTTCAAGTATTTAAACTGTCATATTTATGTTTCTGTCGTGTATAATAGCTAATGTTGGTGAAAGCAAGATAAAAATGCTGTTTTAAGCATTCAAAAGCATACAAAACGTTTTCAAGTATTTAAACTGTCATATTCATGTAAATGTCGTGTGTAATGGCTTATGTTTGCAAAGTCAAGATAAAAAAGCTGTTTTCAGATTGCAAAAACATACAAAATGCTGTTTTCAAGTATTTGAACTGTCATATTCATGTTTCTGTCGTGTATAATAGCTAATATTGGTGAAAGCAAGATAAAAATGCTGTTTTAAGCATGCAAAAGCATACAAAACACCGTTTTCAAGTATTTAAACTGTCATATTCATGTTTCTGTCGTGTATAATAGCTAATGTTGGTGAAAGCAAGATAAAAATGCTGTTTTAAGCATGTAAAAGCATACAAAACACGGTTTTCAAGTATTTAAACTGTCATATTCATGTAAATGTCGTGTGTAATGGCTTATGTTTGCAAAGTCAAGATAAAATACCTGTTTACAGCTTGCAAAAACATACAAAATGCTGTTTTCAAGTATTTAAATTATCATATTTATGTTTCTGTCGTGTATAATAGCTAATGTTGGTGAAAGCAAGATAAAAATGCTGTTTTAAGCTTGCAAAAGCATACAAAACACCGTTTTCAAGTATTTAAACTGTCATATTCATGTATATGTCGTGTGTAATGGCTTATGTTTGCTAAATCAAGATAAAATATCTGTTTTCAGCTTGCAAAAACATACAAAATGCTGTTTTCAAGTATTTAAATTGTCATATTTATGTTTCTGTCGTGTATAATAGCTAATGTTGGCGAAAGCAAGATAAAAATGCTGTTTTAAGCAAGCAAAAGCATACAAAACAGCGTTTTCAAGTATATAAACTGTCATATTCATATTTCTGTCATGTATAATAGCTAATGTTGGTGAAAGCAAGATAAAAATGCTGTTTTAAGCATGCAAAAGCATACAAAACACCGTTTTCAAGTATTTAAACTGTCATATTCATGTTTCTGTCGTGTATAATAGCTAATGTTGGTGAAAGCAAGATAAAAATGCTGTTTTAAACATGCAAAAGCATACAAAACACCGTTTTCAAGTATTTATACTGTCATATTCATGTATATGTCGTGTGTAATGGCTTATGTTTGCAAAATCAAGATAAAATATCTGTTTTCAGCTTGCAAAAACATACAAAATGCTGTTTTCAAGTATTTAAACTGTCATATTCATGTTTCTGTCGTGTATAATAGCTAATGTTGATGAAAACAAGATAAAAATGCTGTTATAACCTTGCAAAAGCATACAAAACACCGTTTTCAAGTATTTAAACTGTCATATTCATGTATATGTCGTGTGAAATGGCTTATGTTTGCAAAATCAAGATAAAATAGCTGTTTTCAGCTTGCAAAAACATACAAAATGCTGTTTTCAAGTATTTAAACTGCCATATTCATGTTTCTGTCGTGTATTATAGCTAATGTTGGTGAAAGCAAGATAAAAATGCTGTTTTAAGCATGCAAAAGCATACAAAACACCTTTTTCAAGTATTTAAACTGTCATATTCATGTTTCTGTCATGTATAATAGCTAATGTTGGTGAAAGCAAGACAAAAATGCTGTTTTAATCATGCAAAAGCATACAAAACACCGTTTTCAAGTATTTAATCTGTCATATTCATGTATATGTCGTGTGTAATGGCTTATGTTTAGAAAATTAAGATAAAAATGCTGTTTTAAGCTTGCAGAAGCATACAAAACACCGTTTTCAAGTATTTAAATTGTCATATTCATGTTTCTGTCGTGTATAATAGCTAATGTTGGTGAAAGCAAGACAAAAATGCTGTTTTAAGCATACAAAAGCATACAAAACACCGTTTTCAAGTATTTAAACTGTCATATTCATGTATATGTCGTGTTTAATGTCTTATGTTTGCAAAATCAAGATAAAATAGCTGTTTTCAGCTTGCAAAAACATACAAAATGCTGTTTTCAAGTATTTAAATTGTCATATTTATGTTTCTGTCGTGTATAATAGCTAATGTTGGTGAAAGCAAGATAAAAATGCTGTTTTAAGCATGCAAAAGCATACAAAACACCGTTTTCAAGTATTTAAACTGTCATATTCATGTATATGTCGTGTGTAATGGCTTATGTTTGCAAAATCAAGATAAAATAGCTGTTTTTAGCTTGCAAAAACATACAAAATGCTGTTTTCAAGTATTTAAACTGTCATATTCATGTTTCTGTCGTGTATAATAGCTAATGTTGGTGAAAGCAAGATAAAAATGCTGTTTTAAGCATGCAAAAGCATTCAAAACACCGTTTTCAAGTATTTAAACTGTCATATTCATGTTTCTGTCGTGTATAATAGCTAATGTTGGTAAAAGCAAGACAAAAATGCTGTTTTAAGCATGCAAAAGCATACAAAACAGCGTTTTCAAGTATTTAAACTGTCATATTCATGTTTCTGTCGTGTGTAATGGCTTATGTTTGGAAAATCAAGATAAAAATGCTGTTTTAAGCTTGCAAAAGCATACAAAACACCGTTTTCAAGTATTTAAATTGTCATATTCATGTTTCTGTCGTGTATAATAGCTAATGTTGGTGAAAGCAAGATAAAAATGCTGTTTTAAGCATGCAAAAGCATACAAAACACCGTTTTCAAGTATTTAAACTGTCATATTCATGTATATGTCGTGTGTAATGGCTTATGTTTGCAAAATCAAGATAAAATTGCTGTTTTCAGCTTGCAAAAACATACAAAATGCTGTTTTCAAGTATTTAAACTGTCATATTCATGTTTCTGTCGTGTATAATAACTAATGTTAGTGAAAGCAAGATAAAAATGCTGTTTTAAGCATACAAAAGCATACAAAACACTGTTTTCAAGTATTTAAACTGTCATATTCATGTAAATGTCGTGTGTAATGGCTTATGTTTGCAAAATCAAGATAAAATAGCTGTTTTCAGCTTGCAAAAACATACAAAATGCTGTTTTCAAGTATTTAAACTGTCATATTTATGTTTCTGTTGTGTATAATAGCTAATGTTGGTGAAAGCAAGATAAAAATGCTGTTTTAAGCATGCAAAAGCATTCAAAACTCCGTTTTCAAGTATTTAAACTGTCATATTCATGTTTCTGTCGTGTATAATAGCTAATGTTGGTGAAAGCAAGATAAACATGCTGTTTTAAGCATGCAAAAGCATACAAAACCGTTTTCAAGTATTTAAACTGTCATATTCATGTATATGTCGTGTGAAATGGCTTATGTTTGCAAAATCAAGATAAAATAGCTGTTTTCAGCTTGCAAAAACATACAAAATGCTGTTTTCAAGTATTTAAACTGCCATATTCATGTTTCTGTCGTGTATTATAGCTAATGTTGGTGAAAGCAAGATAAAAATGCTGTTTTAAGCATGCAAAAGCATACAAAACCGTTTTCAAGTATTTAAACTGTCATATTCATGTATATGTCGTGTGAAATGGCTTATGTTTGCAAAATCAAGATAAAATAGCTGTTTTCAGCTTGCAAAAACATACAAAATGCTGTTTTCAAGTATTTAAACTGTCATATTCATGTTTCTGTTGTGTATAATAGCTAATGTTGGTGAAAGCAAGATAAAAATGCTGTTTTAAGCATGCAAAAGCATTCAAAACTCCGTTTTCAAGTATTTAAACTGTCATATTCATGTTTCTGTCGTGTATTATAGCTAATGCTGGTGAAAGCAAGATAAAAATGCTGTTTTAAGCATGCAAAAGCATACAAAACACCCTTTTCAAGTATTTAAACTGTCATGTTCATGTTTCTGTCGTGTATAATAGCTAATGTTGGTGAAAGCAAGATAAAAATGCTGTTTTAAGCATGCAAAAGCATACAAAACACCGTTTTCAAGAATTTAAACTGTCATATTCATGTATATGTCGTGTGTAATGGCTTATGTTTGCAAAATCAAGGTAAAATAGCTGTTTTCAGCCTGCAAAAACATACAAAATGCTGTTTTCAAGTATTTAAATTGTCATATTTATGTTTCTGTCGTGTATAATCGCTAATATTGGTGAAAGCAAGATAAAAATGCTGTTTTAAGCATGCAAAAGCATACAAAACATCGTTTCCAAGTATTTAAACTGTCATATTTATGTATATGTCGTGTGTAATGGCTTATGTTTGCAAAATCAAGATAAAATAGCTCTTTTCAGCTTGCAAAAACATACAAAATGCTGTTTTCAAGTATTTAAACTGTCATATTCATGTTTCTGTCGTGTATAATAGCTAATGTTGGTGAAAGCAAGATGAAAACGCTGTTTTAAGCATGCAAAAGCATTCAAAACACCGTTTTCAAGTATTTAAATTGTCATATTCATGTTTATGTCGTGTATAATAGCTAATGTTGTTGAAAGCAAGACAAAAATGCTGTTTTAAGCATGCAAAAGCCTACAAAACAGCGTTTTCACGTATATAACTGTCATATTCATATTTCTGTCATGTATAATATCTAATGTTGGTGAAAGCAAGATAAAAATGCTGTTTTAAGCATGCAAAAGCATACAAAACACCGTTTTCAAGTATTTAAACTGTCATATACAAGTTTCTGTCGTGTATAATAGCTAATGTTGGTGAAAGCAAGATAAAAATGCTGTTTTAAGCATGCAAAAGCATACAAAACACCGTTTTCAAGTATTTAAACTGTCATATTCATGTTTCTGTCGTGTATAATAGCTAATGATGGTGAAAGCAAGACAAAAATGCTGTTCAGGTATTTAAACTGTCATATTCATGTTTCTGTCGTGTATACTTGCTAATGTTAGTGGAAGCAAGATAAAAATGCTGTTTTAAGCATGCAAAAGCATACAAAACACCGTTTTCAAGTATTTAAACTGTCATATTCATGTTTCTGTCGTGTATAATAGCTAATGTTGGTGAAAGCAAGACAAAAATGCTGTTTTAAGCATGCAAAAGCATACAAAACAGCGTTTTGAAGTATTTAAACTGTCATATTCATGTTTCTGTCGTGTATAATAGCTAATGTTGGTGAAAGCAAGATAAAAATGCTGTTTTAAGCATGCAAAAGCATACAAAACACGGTTTTCAAGTATTTAAACTGTCATATTCATGTAAATGTCGTGTGTAATGGCTTATGTTTGCAAAATCAAGATAAAATAGCTGTTTTCAGCTTGCAAAAACATACAAAATGCTGTTTTCAAGTATTTAAACTGTCATATTCATGTTTCTGTCGTGTACAATAGCTAATGTTGGTGAAAGCAAGATAAAAATGCTGTTTTAAGCATGCAAAAGCATTCAAAACACCGTTTTCAAGTATTTAAATTGTCATATTCATGTTTATGTCGTGTACAATAGCTAATGTTGTTGAAAGCAAGACAAAAATGCTGTTTTAAGCATGCAAAAGCCTACAAAACAGCGTTTTCAAGTGTATAAACTGTCATATTCATATTTCTGTCATGTATAATAGCTAATGTTGGTGAAAGCAAGATAAAAATGCTGTTTTAAGCATGCAAAAGCATACAAAACACCGTTTTCAAGTATTTAAACTGTCATATTCATATTTCTGTCGTTTATAATAGCTAATGTTTGTGAAAGCAAGATAAAAATGCTGTTTTAAGCATGCAAAAGCATACAAAACTACGTTTTCAAGTATTTAAACTGTCATATTCATGTTTCTGTCGTGTATAATAGCTAATGTTGGTGAAAGCAAGACAAAAATGCTGTTTTAAGCATGCAAAAGCATACAAAACACCGTTTTCAAGTATTTAAACTGTCATATTCATGTATATGTCGTGTGTAATGGTTTATGTTTGCAAAATCAAGATAAAATAGCTGTTTTCAGCTTGCAAAAACATACAAAATGCTGTTTTCAAGTATATAAATTTGCATATTTATGTTTCTGTCGTGTATAATAGCTAATGTTGGTGAAAGCAAGATAAAAATGCTGTTTTAAGCATGCAAAAGCATACAAAACACCGTTTTCAAGTATTTAAACTTTCATATTCATGTTTATGTCGTGTATAATAGCTAATGATGGTGAAAGCAAGATAAAAATGCTGTTTTAAGCATGCAAAAGCATACAAAACACCGTTTTCAAGTATTTAAACAGTCATATTCATGTAAATGTCGTGTGTAATGGCTTATATTTGCAAAATCAAGATAAAATAGCTGTTTTCAGCTTGCAAAAACGTACAAAATGCTGTTTTCAGGTATTTAAACTGTCATATTCATGTTTCTGTCGTGTATACTTGCTAATGTTAGTGGAAGCAAGATAAAAATGCTGTTTTAAGCATGCAAAAGCATACAAAACACCGTTTTCAAGTATTTAAACTGTCATATTCATGTTTCTGTCGTGTATAATAGCTAATGTTGGTGAAAGCAAGACAAAAATGCTGTTTTAAGCATGCAAAAGCATACAAAACACCGTTTTCAAGTATTTAAACTGTCATATTCATGTTTCTATTGTGTATATTAGCTAATGTTGGTGAAGTAAGACAAAAATGCTGTTTTAAGCATGCAAAAGCATACAAAACTCCGTTTTCAAGTATTTAATCTGTCATATTCATGTATATATCGTGTGTAATGGCTTATGTTTGAAAAATCAAGATAAAAATGCTGTTTTAAGTGTGCAAAAGCATACAAAACGCCGTTTTCAAGTATTTAAACTGCCATATTCATGTGTACGTCGTATGTAATGGCTTATGTTTGCAAAATCAAGATAAAATAGCTGTTTTCAGCTTGCAAAAACATACAAAATGCTGTTTTCAAGTATTTAATCTGTCATATTCATGTATATGTCATGTGTAATGGCTTATGTTTGGAAAATCAAGATAAAAATGCTGTTTTAAGCATGCAAAAGTTTACAAAACACCGTTTTCAAGTATTTAAAATGTCATATTAATGTATATGTCGTGTGTAATGGCTTATGTTTGGAAACTCAAGATAAAAATGCTGTTCTAAGCATGCAAAAGCATACAAAACAGCGTTTTCAAGTATTTAAACTGTCATATTCATGTTTCTGTCGTGTGTAATAGCTAATGTTGGTGCAAGCAAGATAAAAATGCTGTTTTAAGCATGCAAAAGCATACAAAACACGGATTTCAAGTATTTAAACTGTCATATTCATGTAAATGTCCTGTGTAATGGCTTATGTTTGCAAAGTCAAGATAAAATAGCTGTTTTCAGCTTGCAAAAACATACAAAATGCTGTTTTCAAGTATTTAAACTGTCATATTAATGTTTCGTCGTATATAATAGCTAAAATTGGTGAAAGCAAGATAAAAATGCTGTTTAAAGCATGCAAAAGCATACAAAACAGCGTTTTCAAGTATATAAACTGTAATATTCATATTTCTGTCATGTATAATAGCTAATGTTGGTGAAAGCAAGATAAAAATGATGTTTTTAGCAAGCAAAAGCATACAAAACACTGTTTTCAAGTATTTAAACTGTCATATTCATGTTTCTGTCGTGTATAATAGCTAATGTTGGTGAAAGCAAGATAAAAATGCTGTTTTAAGCATGCAAAAGCATGCAAAACACGGTTTTCAAGTATTTAAACTGTCATATTCATGCAAATGTCGTGTGTAATGGCTTATGTTTGCAAAATCAATATAAAATAGCTGTTTTTAGCTTGCAAAAACATACAAAATGCTGTTTTCAAGTATTTAATCTGTCATATTCATGTATATGTCGTGTGTAATGGCTTATGTTTGGAAAATCAAGATAAAAATGCTGTTTTAAGCATGCAAAAGCATACAAAACACCGTTTTCAAGTATTTAAACTATCATATTCATGTATATGTCGTGTGTAATGGCTTATGTTTGCAAAATCAAGATAAAATAGCTGTTTTCAGCTTGCAAAAACATACAAAACACCGTTTTCAAGTATTTAAACTGTCATATTCATGTTTCTGTCGTGTATAATAGCTAATGTTGGTGAAAGCAAGACAAAAATGCTGTTTTAAGCATGCAAAAGCATACAAAACACGGTTTTCAAGTATTTAAACTGTCATATTCATGTAAATGTCCTGTGTAATGGCTTATGTTTGCAAAGTCAAGATAAAATAGCTGTTTTCAGCTTGCAAAAACATACAAAATGCTGTTTTCAAGTATTTAAACTGTCATATTCATGTTTCTGTCGTATATAATAGCTAAAATTGGTGAAAGCAAGATAAAAATGCTGTTTTAAGCATGCAAAAGCATACAAAACAGCGTTTTCAAGTATATAATCTGTCATATTCATATTTCTGTCATGTATAATAGCTAATGTTGGTGAAAGCAAGATAAAAATGCTGTTTTTAGCATGCAAAAGCATACAAAACACCGTTTTCAAGTATTTAAACTGTCATATTCATGTTTCTGTCGTGTATAATAGCTAATGTTGGTGAACGCAAGATAAAAATGCTGTTTTAAGCATGCAAAAGCATACAAAACACGGTTTTCAAGTATTTAAACTGTCATATTAATGCAAATGTCGTGTGTAATGGTTTATGTTTGGAAAATCAAGATAAAAATGCTGTTTTAAGCTTGCAAAAGCATACAAAACACCGTTTTCAAGTATTTAAACTGTCATATTCATGTTTCTGTCGTGTATAATAGCTAATGTTGGTGAAAGCAAGACAAAAATGCTGTTTTAAGCATGCAAAAGCATACAAAACACCGTTTTCAAGTATTTAAACTGTCATATTTATGTATATGTCGTGTGTAATGGCTTATGTTTGCAAAGTCAAGATAAAATAGCTGTTTTCAGATTGCAAAAACATACAAAATGCTGTTTTCAAGTATTTAAACTGTCATATTCATGTTTCTATTGTGTATATTAGCTAATGTTGGTGAAGCAAGACAAAAATGCTGTTTTAAGCATGCAAAAGCATACAAAACTCCGTTTTCAAGTATTTAATCTGTCATATTCATGTATATATCGTGTGTAATGGCTTATGTTTGGAAAATCAAGATAAAAATGCTGTTTTAAGTGTGCAAAAGCATACAAAACGCCGTTTTCAAGTATTTAAACTGCCATATTCATGTGTACGTCGTATGTAATGGTTTATGTTTGCAAAATCAAGATAAAATAGCTGTTTTCAGCTTGCAAAAACATACAAAATGCTGTTTTCAAGTATTTAAACTGTCATATTCATGTTTCTGTCGTATATAATAGCTAAAATTGGTGAAAGCAAGATAAAAATGCTGTTTTAAGCATGCAAAAGCATACAAAACAGCGTTTTCAAGTATATAAACTGTAAGATTCATATTTCTGTCATGTATAATAGCTAATGTTGGTGAAAGCAAGATAAAAATGATGTTTTTAGCAAGCAAAAGCATACAAAACACCGTTTTCAAGTATTTAAACTGTCATATTCATGTTTCTGTCGTGTATAATAGCTAATGTTGGTGAAAGCAAGATAAAAATGCTGTTTTAAGCATGCAAAAGCATACAAAACACGGTTTTCAAGTATTTAAACTGTCATATTCATGCAAATGTCGTGTGTAATGGCTTATGTTTGCAAAATCAATATAAAATAGCTGTTTTCAGCTTGCAAAAACATACAAAATGCTGTTTTCAAGTATTTAATCTGTCATATTCATGTATATGTCGTGTGTAATGGCTTATGTTTGGAAAATCAAGATAAAAATGCTGTTTTAAGCATGCAAAAGCATACAAAACACGGTTTTCAAGTATTTAAACTGTCATATTCATGTAATTGTCCTGTGTAATGGCTTATGTTTGCAAAGTCTAGATAAAATAGCTGCTTTCAGCTTGCAAAAACATACAAAATGCTGTTTTCAAGTATTTAATTTGTCATATTTATGTTTCTGTCGTGTATAATAGCTAATGTTGGTGAAAGCAAGATAAAAATGCTGTTTTAAGCATGCAAAAGCATACAAAACACCGTTTTCAAGTATTTAAACTGTCATATTCATGTTTCTGTCGTATATAATAGCTAAAATTAGTGAAAGCAAGATAAAAATGCAGTTTTAAGCATGCAAAAGCATACAAAACAGCGTTTTCAAGTATATAAACTGTCATATTCATATTTCTGTCATGTATAATAGCTAATGTTGGAGAAAGCAAGATAAAAATGCTGTTTTTAGCATGCAAAAGCATACAAAACACCGTTTTCAAGTATTTAAACTGTCATATTCATGTTTCTGTCGTGTATAATAGCTAATGTTGGTGAACGCAAGATAAAAATGCTGTTTTAAGCATGCAAAAGCATACAAAACACGGTTTTCAAGTATTTAAACTGTCATATTCATGCAAATGTCGTGTGTAATGGTTTATGTTTGGAAAATCAAGATAAAAATGCTGTTTTAAGCATGCAAAAGCATACAAAACACCGTTTTCAAGTATTTAAACTGTCATATTCATGTTTCTGTCGTGTATAATAGCTAATGTTGGTGTAGGCAAGACAAAAATGCTGTTTTAAGCATGCAAAAGCATACAAAACACCGTTATCAAGTATTTAAACTGTCATATTTATGTATATGTCGTGTGTAATGGCTTATGTTTGCAAAATCAAAATAAAATAGCTGTTTTCAGCTTGCAAAAGCATACAAAATGCTGTTTTAAAGTATTTAAACTGTCATATTTATGTTTCTGTCGTGTGTAATAGCTAATGTTGGTGAAAGCAAGATAAAAATGCTGTTTTAAGCATGCAAAAGCATACAAAACACCGTTTTCAAGTATTTAAACTGTCATATTCATGTTTCTGTCGTGTATAATAGCTAATGTTGGTGAAAGCAAGACAAAAATGCTGTTTTAAGCATGCAAAAGCATACAAAACAGCGTTTTCAAGTACATAAACTGTCATATTCATATTTCTGTCATGTATAATAGCTAATGTTGGTGAAAGCAAGATAAAAATGCTGTTTTAAGCATTCAAAAGCATACAAAACACCGTTTTCAAGTATTTAAACTGTCATATTCATGTTTCTGTCGTCTATAATAGCTAATGTTGGTGAAAGCAAGACAAAAATGCTGTTTTAAGCATGCAAAAGCATACAAAACACGGTTTTCAAGTATTTAAACTGTCATATTCATGTAAATGTCCTGTGTAATGGCTTATGTTTGCAAAGTCAAGATAAAATTGCTGTTTTCAAGTATTTAAACTGTCATATTCATGTTTCTGTCGTATATAATAGCTAAAATTGGTGAAAGCAAGATAAAAATGCTGTTTTAAGCATGCAAAAGCATACAAAACAGCGTTTTCAAGTATATAAACTGTCATATTCATATTTCTGTCATGTATAATAGCTAATGTTGGTGAAAGCAAGATAAAAATGCTGTTTTTAGCATGCAAAAGCATACAAAACACCGTTTTCAAGTATTTAAACTGTCATATTCATGTTTCTGTCGTGTATAATAGCTAATGTTGGTGAACGCAAGATAAAAATGCTGTTTTAAGCATGCAAAAGCATACAAAACACGGTTTTCAAGTATTTAAACTGTCATATTCATGCAAATGTCGTGTGTAATGGTTTATGTTTGGAAAATCAAGATAAAAATGCTGTTTTAAGCATGCAAAAACATACAAAATGCTGTTTCAAATATTTAAACTGTCATATTCATGTTTCTGTCGTGTATAATAGCTAATGTTGGTTAAAGCAAGACAAAAATGCTGTTTTAAGCATGCAAAAGCATACAAAACACCGTTATCAAGTATTTAAACTGTCATATTTATGTATATGTCGTGTGTAATGGCTTATGTTTGCAAAATCAAGATAAAATAGCTGTTTTCAGCTTGCAAAAGCATACAAAATGCTGTTTTAAAGTATTTAAACTGTCATATTTATGTTTCTGTCGTGTGTAATAGCTAATGTTGGTGAAAGCAAGATAAAAATGCTGTTTTAAGCATT
>CAWWDY010001950.1:0-43013 GCA_963942605.1 Poecilus cupreus
TTGAAAACAGCATTTTGTATGTTTTTGCAAGCTGAAAACAACTATTTTATCTTGATTTTGCAAACATAAGCCATTACACACGACATATACATGAATATGACAGTTTGTATACTTAAAAACGGTGTTTTGTATGCTTTTGCATGCTTAAAACAGCAACTTTATCTTGATTTCACAAACATTAGCCATTATACACGACAGAAACATGAATATGAAAGTTTATATACTTGAAAACAGCATTTTGTATGTTTTTGCAAGCTGAAAACAGCTATTTTATCTAGATTTTGCAAACATAAACCATTACACACGACATATACATAAATATGACAGTTTGTATACTTAAAAACGGTGTTTTGTATGCTTTTGCATGCTTAAAACAGCATTTTTATCTTGATTTCACCAACATTAGCCATTATACACGACAGAAACATGAATATGACAGTTTAAATACTTGAAAACAGCATTTTGTATGTTTTTGCAAGCTGAAAACAGCTATTTTATCTTGATTTTGCAAACATAAGCCATTACACACGACATATACATGAATATGACAGTTTGTATACTTAAAAACGGTGTTTTGTAAGCTTTTGCATGCTTAAAACTGCAATTTTATATTGATTTCACCTACATTAGCCATTATACACGACAGAAACATGAATATGACAGTTTAAATACTTGAAAACAGCATGTTGTATGTTTTTGCAAGCTGGAAACAGCTATTTTATCTTGATTTTGCAAACATAAGCCATTACACACGACATATACATTAATATGACAGTTTGTATACATAAAAACGGTGTTTTGTATGCTTTTGCATGCTTAAAACTGCAATTTTATCTTGATTTCACCAACATTAGCCATTATACACGACAGAAACATGAATATGACAGTTTAAATACTTGAAAACAGCATTTTGTATGTTTTTGCAAGCTGAAAACAGCTATTTTATCTTGATTTTGCAAACATAAGCCATTAAACACGACATATAGATGAATATGACAGGTTGTATACTTTAAAACGGTGTTTTGTATGCTTTTGCATGCTTAAAACAACAATTTTATCTTGATTTCACCAACATTAGCCATTATACATGACAGAAACATGAATATGATAGTTTAAATACTTGAAAACAGCATTTTGTATTTTTTTGCATGCTTAAAACTGTAATTTTATCTTGATTTCACCAACATTAGCCATTATACACGACAGAAACATGAATATGACAGTTTAAATACTTGAAAACAGCATTTTGTATGTTTTTGCAAGCTGAAAACAGCTATTTTATCTTGATTTTGCAAACATAAGGCATTACACACGACATATACATGAATATGACAGGTTGTTGACTTAAAAACGGTGTTTTGAATGCTTTTGCATGCTTAAAACAGAAATTTTATTTTGATTTCACCAACATTAGCCATTATACACGACAGAAACATAAATATGACAGTTTAAATACTTGAAAACAGCATTTTGTATGTTTTTGCAAGCTGAAAACAGCTATTTCATCTTGATTTTGCAAACATAAGCCATTATACACGACTTATACATGAATGTGACAGTTTGTGTACTTAAAAACGGTGTTTTGTATGCTTTTCCATGCTTAAAACTGCAATTTTATCTTAATTTCACCAACATTAGCCATTATACACGACAGAAACATAAATATGACAGTTTAAATACTTGAAAACAGCATTTTGTATGTTTTTGCAAGCTGAAAACAGCTATTTTATCTTGATTTTGCAAACATAAGCCATTACACCCGACATATACATGAATATGACAGGTTGTATACTTAAAAACGGTGTTTTGTATGCAATTGCATGCTTAAAACAGCAATTTTATCTTGATTTCACCAACATTAGCCATTATACACGACAGAAACATGAATATGACAGTTTAAATACTTGAAAACAGCATTTTGTATGTTTTTGCAAGCTGAAAACAGCTATTTTATCTTGATTATGCAAACATAAGCCATTACACACGACATATACATGAATATGACAGTTTGTATACTTAAAAACGGTATTTTGTATGCTTTTGCATGCTTAAAACAGCAATTTTATCTTGATTTCACCAACATTAGCCATTATACACGACAGAAACATTTATATGACAGTTTAAATACTTGAAAACAGCATTTTGTATGTTTTTGCAAGCTGAAAACAGCTATTTTATCTTGATTTTGCAAACATAAGCCATTACACACGACATATACATTAATATGACAGGTTGTATACTTAAAAACGGTGTTTTGTATGCTTTTGCATGCTTAAAATAGCAATTTTATCTTGATTTCACCAACAATAGCCATTATACATGACAGAAACATGAATATGACAGTTTATATACTTAAAAACAGCATTTTGTATTTTTTTGCATGCTTAAAACTGCAATTTTATCTTGATTTCACCAACATTAGCCATTATACACGACAGAAACATGAATATGACAGTTTAAATACGTGAAAACAGCATTTTGTATGTTTTTGCAAGCTGAAAACAGCTATTTTATCTTGATTTTGCAAACATAAGCCATTACACACGACATATACATTAATATGACAGTTTGTATACATAAAAACTGTGTTTTGTATGCTTTTGCATGCTTAAAACTGCAATTTTATCTTGATTTCACCAACATTAGCCATTATACACGACAGAAACATGAATATGACAGTTTAAATACTTAAAAACAGCATTTTGTATGTTTTTGCAAGCTGAAAACAGCTATTTTATCTTGATTTTGCAAACATAAGGCATTACACACGACATATACATGAATATGACAGGTTGTTGACTTAAAAACGGTGTTTTGAATGCTTTTGCATGCTTAAAACAGAAATTTTATCTTGATTTCACCAACATTAGCCATTATACACGACAGAAACATAAATATGACAGTTTAAATACTTGAAAACAGCATTTTGTATGTTTTTGCAAGCTAAAAACAGCTATTTTATCTTGATTTTGCAAACATAAGCCATTACACACGACTTATACATGAATATGACAGTTTGTGTACTTAAAAACGGTGTTTTGTATGCTTTTCCATGCTTAAAACTGCAATTTTATCTTGATTTCACCAACATTAGCCATTATACACGACAGAAACATAAATATGACAGTTTAAATACTTGAAAACAGCATTTTGTATGTTTTTGCAAGCTAAAAACAGCTATTTTATCTTGATTTTGCAAACATAAGCCAATACACACGACATATACATGAATATGACAGGTTGTATACTTAAAAACGGTGTTTTGTATGCTATTGCATGCTTAAAACAGCAATTTTATCTTGACTTCACCAACATTAGCCATTATACACGACAGAAACATGAATATGACAGTTTAAATACTTGAAAACAGCATTTTGTATGTTTTTGCAAGCTGAAAACATCTATTTTATCTTGATTATGCAAACATAAGCCATTACACACGACATATACATGAATATGACAGTTTGTATACTTAAAAACGGTATTTTGTATGCTTTTGCATGCTTAAAACATCAATTTTATCTTGATTTCACCAACATTAGCCATTATACACGACAGAAACATTTATATGACAGTTTAAATACTTGAAAACAGCATTTTGTATGTTTTTGCAAGCTGAAAACAGCTATTTTATCTTGATTTTGCAAACATAAGCCATTACACACGACATATGCATGAATATGACAATTTGTATACTTAAAAACGGTGTTTTTTATGCCTTTGAATGCTTAAAACTGCAATTTTATCTAGATTTCACCAACATTAGCCATTATACACGACAAAAACATGAATATGACAGTTTAAATACTTGAAAACAGCATTTTGTATGTTTTTGCAATCTGAAAACAGCTATTATATCTTGATTTTGCAAACATAAGCCATTACACACGACATATACATGAATATGACAGTTTGTATACTTAAAAACGGTGTTTTGTAAGCTTTTGCATGCTTAAAACTGCAATTTTATCTTGATTTCACCAACATTAGCCATTATACACGACAGAAACATGAATATGACAGTTTAAATACTTGAAAACAGCATGTTGTATGTTTTTGCAAGCTGGAAACAGCTATTTTATCTTGATTTTGCAAACATAAGCCATTACACACGACATATACATGAATATGACAGTTTGTATACTTAAAAACGGTGTTTTGTAAGCTTTTGCATGCTTAAAACTGCAATTTTATCTTGATTTCACCAACATTAGCCATTATACACGACAGAAACATGAATATGACAGTTTAAATACTTGAAAACAGCATTTTGTATGTTTTTGCAAGCTGAAAACAGCTATTTTATCTTGATTTTGCAAACATAAGGCATTACACACGACATATACATGAATATGACAGGTTGTTGACTTAAAAACGGTGTTTTGAATGCTTTTGCATGCTTAAAACAGAAATTTTATCTTGATTTCACCAACATTAGCCATTATACACGACAGAAACATTAATATGACAGTTTAAATACTTGAAAACAGCATTTTGTATGTTTTTGCAAGCTGAAAACAGCTATTTTATCTTGATTTTGCAAACATAAGCCATTACACACGACATATACATGAATATGGCAGTTTGTATACTTAAAAACGGTGTTTTGTATGCTTTTACATGCTTAGAACAGCAATTTTATCTTGATTTTACCAACATTAGCCATTATACACGACAGAAACATGAATATGACAGTTTAAATACTTGAAAGCAGAATTTTGTATTTTTTTGCAAGCTGAAAACAGCTATTTTATCTTGATTTTGCAAACATAAGCCATTACACACGACATATACATAAATATGACAGTGTGTAATACTTAAAAACGGTGTTTTGTATGCTTTTGCATGCTTAAAACAGCATTTTTATTTTGATTTCACCAACATTAGCCATTATACACGACAGAAACATGATTATGACAGTTTAAATACTTGAAAACAGCATTTTGTATGTTTTTGCAAGCTGAAAACAGCTATTTTATCTTGATTTTGCAAACATAAGCCATTACACACGACATATACATGAATATGACAGTTTGTATACTTAAAAACGGTGTTTTGTATGCTTTTGCATGCTTAAAACTGTAATTTTATCATGATTTCACCAACATTAGCCATTATAAACGACAGAAACATGAATATGACAGTTTAAATACTTGAAAGCAGCATTTTGTATTTTTTTTGCATGCTGAAAACAGCTATTATATCTTGATTTTGCAAACATAAGCCATTACACACGAATCAACGTACCTTTGGCAACGCACAGAGCAGTACCGAATGCAAGTTGACAGGTGCACCGAGATACGCGTACATTCACATAAGCCGTGTTGCCAGCAAGGATGCGACATCCAAGGACGTAGTGGATTATCTTCACTCCCAGGGCAAATCTGGAAAGTACGAGTGCGAAAAAATTGAACACGATGGCGATTACGCTTCCTTCAAACTACGGGTTCCGCATGAAGAATTCGCATCTTTCCTTACTCCAAATTTATGGCCTGCTGGTATACTGGTGAAAAAATTCTGGTTCCCCCGTAAACGTACCTCTCAAGGAAGTGATTTTTTAGACAACGCTCAAAGTCAGAAGTGAAGTATCCTACTAGGTTTTATTATCAAAACGTCCGCAGTATCAAAAATAAAATTTCTGACTTTTTTGCTAATATCTCTGAAGGTGAATTTGATATTGTTGGTTTAACCGAAACGTGGTTGCATCCAGATGTAGAGAATTCAGAACTTTTTCCCCCTAATTCCTACACTGTGCTCCGGAAAGATAGGGATTTTACTTCAATGAATGTCTCTCGCGGTGGCGGCGTGCTGTTAGCGTTTAAAAGTTTTTTTGAAATTGAGCAAATTGATTTATCTGTACTACAAAATGTTCTAATCACATTTGATATGATAGCTTGCAGATGTAAATTTGTGAATATCTCACTTGTAGTGTTTATTTGTTACATACCTGAGACACCTAGCCTCTCAGATTTAGAGAATCTTACAACGTATCTTGAACAATTTTGTGTTAATGAACAAAATGTGTTAATAATGGGTGACTTTAACATTCCAAATTATATCTCACATCAATATAATGACATCTTACGTGATCATTTAATTAACTTTGAGGCGTTCAATGACTTACAGCAATGTAATACCATATTAAATTGTAACAATAAATTATTAGATCTCGTCTTCACAAATCTACAA
Source organism: Poecilus cupreus (assembly GCA_963942605.1). Lineage (NCBI taxonomy): Eukaryota > Metazoa > Arthropoda > Insecta > Coleoptera > Carabidae > Poecilus > Poecilus cupreus. The sequence continues at coordinate 6,190 of CAWWDY010001950.1, forward strand.
GCTACAGTTTCTCAAATAGACATACCCATAGTCAAGGTGGACGTGTACCACCCACCATTATCCATTGATGTAACTATTAAATGTAATATTCGTAAGAACTTCAGCTCAAACAATTTGATAAAAAATTATAATTTTAGAAAAGCTAATTTCCCTTTACTATATGAAGCACTGTTGAATTGTGACTGGACTGCTGCTACTGAATGTATCAATGTGAATGATGCATGCAACAAATTTTACGAGTTATTGTATTCCGTTCTCGATCTGTATGTTCCACTATATAATTGTAAAAAGAAAAGATATCCACCATGGTTCTCACATGATGTAATTAAAAATATTAAGCTTAAATCTAAATATTATAAAAAATATAAGAAAACAAATTTAATTTATTTTCTAGATAAATATAAACAAATTAGTTGTTCTGTGAAAAACACAATTAGGCAATTGTATACCAATTATATCTCTGAAATCGAAAATTCTCTTAAAACAAATCCTAAATGTTTTTGGACATTTGTACAGAATAAAAGAGGTTATTCGAGAATTCCAGGTAATATGAAATTTAACAATTTATTTGCTGATACACCGCACTCAATATTAGATTCTTTCCGCACTTACTTTAATAGTATTTATACGGATTCATCTAATTCTTTACCACATCAATTTGCATCGTTAAATAGCGTAAGTATGTCTCACAATTTGTATCTTGATGTTACTGAAAATGATTTGCTAGACGCCCGTCACAAACTTAAAAACTCCTTAACTTCTGGACATGATCAAATACATAGTTATTTATTAAAAGATTGTCTTGTAGCTTTCACTGTTCCGTTATTGTTCATATTTAATCTTTCAGTTTCTACTAGTCAATTTCCTGATACCTGGAAGTATACAAAGGTTGTCCCAGTATTAAAATCTGGTGATCCTTCTATTATCGAAAATTATAGACCAAAATCAATTTTATGTAATTTTGCTAAACTGTTCGAAATTATTATTTATAAAAAAATCTTCTGCGGTGTAAAACAGTATTTAACATCTCACCAACATGGTTTTATGCCCAATAGATCTACTACCACCAATCTATGCATTTTTACCCAATTCGTCTCAGAAATTTTGGATAAGAAGGGCCAAGTCGACGTCATATATACTGACTTTTCCAAAGCCTTTGACAAGCTAGACCACTCGATTATATTGAGTAAGCTTTATTTCTTTGGTTTCCATGATAACTTAATTAAGTTTTTCCACTCCTATTTATTTAACCGACAATTATATGTAACATATAATGGCCACCGTTCTGCTTACTATACAGCCAAATCAGGTGTTCCACAGGGCTCAAATCTAGGCCCACTCTTATTTCTATTAGTCATTAACCATATTGTTGATAATATAACCTGCAACGTATTACTTTTCGCGGATGATGTTAAAATCTTTACAGAGATAAAGAGTGTGAGAGATTGTAACAATCTACAGAATAATATCGATAATATTTCTGAGTGGTGTCGCAAAAATAAACTTACCCTCAATATAAGGAAATGCCAAGTTATGACATATACACGACAAAAGATTCCAATTTGCTACAATTATGTAATATGTTCAGATATATTATCTCGTTCTACACTGATAAAAGATTTAGGTGTTTATTTTGACCCATTTTTAGCTTTCACGTCACATTTAGATGAACTAATAAAATCGGCAAACAAAATGCTCAGATTCATTATCAGAAACAGTAGGTACTTTTTAAATCTCTTCGTCTTAAAAACTCTATACTATGCTTTTATCCAATCTAAAATGGATTACTGTATAATAATATGGTTTCCATCTTTTGAAATTCATATAGCGAAATTAGAAAAGCTACAGCGCAAGTTTGCTAAGTATCTATGGTTAAAAAATTATAACTCTTACCCAGATCAGAATACCAGCACTGAAACTTTACTTTTAACTTTTCAAATTGATTCCATCAGAAGCAGACATGAGTTGATTTCATTAAATTTTCTAAGAAATTTAATTAAGAATAAAACAGATTGTCCTGACCTATTAGCTAAACTATACTTTCGAGTACCTAGATATTGTTCGCGTTGTACTCAAAGTTTTTATCTTCCAAGTCACACTTCTAATGTTCTGTACAAATCTCCAATTTATGTTATGTGTAACTATTACAATAATATTTCTAGCGAATTTGATATATTTCTTTAATTATTTATATATGTATTTCTTTCATATGTTCATTTACTTGTTATAGGTTGTAAACCTTTTTTGAGTAATAAATTTATTATTATTATTATATACATGAATATGACAGTTTGTATACTTAAAAACGGTGTTTTGTATGCTTTTACATGCTTAGAACAGCAATTTTATCTTGATTTTACCAACATTAGCCATTATACACGACAGAAACATGAATATGACAGTTTAAATACTTGAAAGCAGCATTTTGTATTTTTTTGCAAGCTGAAAACAGCTATTTTATCTTGATTTTGCAAACAAGCTATTAAACACGACATATACATAAATATGACAGTTTGTAATACTTAAAAACGGTGTTTTGTATGCTTGTGCATGCTTAAAACAGCAATTTTATCTTGATTTCACCATCATTAGCCATTATACACGACAGAAACATGAATATTGTTTTATTGTAAACCACTGATGTGGAATTGAAACACTTATTTTTTACCTTTATGTCGGTTTTATTTTTATTATTTTTTCTGATTGTTTATAGCAACGTCATAACAATGTTTTTATAATATAAAACAACTGATGATACATAACAACATAAAATATATGATAAGTGACAGTCATAGTGACAGTGACAGTTATAATGACAGTAACAATTATAATGACAGTGACAATTATAATAACAGTGACAATTATAGTGACAGGCTTATACAAATGCTTGAACATGCCGCCCGCCTTGCGAGGTTATAGCCGAACAATAAGAATAATTATAAAGTAGATATTTAAATGAATATAAAATTACAATTAGTTAATTGGAAGAACACAAATTTTAGTTACTGCACGTTTGATAATACTTGAAGAAGTTTGAATTGACACTACACGCGTTATGTCATCTTTGCCAGGATGAAGTTGAATAATTCTGCCTAGCTTCCAGTTGAGTGGAGGTTGGTTGTCCTCCTTGATAACAACCAATTTCCCTGGGCTTAAGTGATGCTCTGGATCTTGATGCCATTTGGTGCGCTGTTGTAGTTCTGAAAGATATTCTTTGGACCATCTCGTCCAGAAGTGTTAAACCAATTGCTGAACTCGTTGAAATCTTGATAATTGATTTTCAGCTGTATGGGTCATATCTGGATCAGGAACTGATGTTAATGACTTCCCGATTAAGAAATGTGCAGGAGTTAGTGAGTTGAGATCATTTGGGTCTGAAGACATCGGACACAACGGTCTTGAATTCAAGACTGCCTCTATTTGAGTTAACACAGTATAAAACTCTTCAAATATTAATGACGCGTCTCTAAAAATTCGCATTAAATGTCGTTTGACACTTTTTATGCCAGCCTCCCAGAAACCACCGAAATGAGGTGAGTTTGGTGGTATAAAATGCCATTGAATGCCATCATTGATTAAAGTTGATTCAATTTTATTTTTAATTTCTACATTTTTTAGAAATAAAAATAATTCTTTCAGATCAGAATTTGCTTTGCTGAAATTAGTTGCATTATCAGAATAAAGGTTAAGAGGTTTACCTCGTCGAGAGCAAAATCTACGTAAAGCTGCAATAAATGTTTCTGCTGAGAGATCAGAAACTAATTCCAAATGAATAGCTCTAGTAGAGAAACAAATGAATAAGCAAATATATGACTTTAAAATTTTAAATCCGCGGGATTTCTTGTCTTTAATTAAGAATGGACCAGCATAATCTAAACCACAATTATAAAATGGATGTGCTTGTGTGATACGAGTTTTTTGCAAATTACCCATTTTTGGATGATAACCTTTTGGACAGGTTCTAAAACAAATTATACAATCGTGTATTATTTTTCGAATTAATGTTCTACCAGAAATTGGCCAAAATGTTTCTCGAATAGAACTTAACAAAGCTTGAGGCCCACAATGCAATAACTTGACATGTTCATGTATCAGAATTAATTTTGTAAGTGTGTGTTTTGAAGGTAATAAAACAGGATGTTTCTTTTGATATTTGTAATTTGAGTTTTGCAATCTTCCACCTACTCTTATTAACCCAAATTCGTCGATAAACGTATTTAATCTTAATAAAGAACTCTTTGCATTAACAATTGAATTAATTTTTAAATCATATATTTCCTGCTTAAATGATTCCTGTTGTGCTATTTTTACTAATAAAAAAAGCGCATTCTGCAATTCCTTTGTTTTTAGTAATCCTGATTCCCGTTCACTACTGTGTTTCCTGCATTTGATATAAATCGATAACAATAAGCTACAACTCTTTGCAATTTTAACAAAGATGAATATTTTGTAAACAAATAAAATTCATTGATTACTGCATTAAGAACCTTGTATTCAGATCGTAATTCAAAGTCATATATATTTTTCTCATTGGAGACATTCCACTGAGGCCATTTATTAATATCTTTCATTAGAAAATTTGGCCCAAACCACCACAATGTTGTGCTTATTAATTTTTCAGCAGTTATTCCTCTGGAAATTAAATCAGCTGGGTTTTTAGAGGAATTAACATGTCTCCATTGGATGATTTCAGTCAAATTCTGAATTTCAGATATTCTATTTGCTACAAATGTTTTCCAATGATTTGATGGTGCATTTATCCAATGAAGGACAATTGTAGAATCACACCAATAATATTGATCATAAATTTCAAGTTGAATTGATTCTCGTACCCTTTTTGCTAAACGAGAAAGTAGAACTGCGCCACATAGTTCTAGTCTTGGTAATGTTGTATTTTTAAGCGGAGCTACTCTCGATTTCGCACATACTAATTTTACGTTTACTTCATTCACTGCATTTATTGTTCTAAGATAAATACATGCACCGTAAGCGGATTCCGATGCATTGCAAAATCCATGGAATTCGAATTTGACTGGATTTAAACATGTGATATGTCTCGGTATTTTGAGTTCATTTATTAACCCTAATTGCGATCTGAAATGAACCCACTCTGTGTAAATTGAACCTTGTACAGATTCGTCCCATGAAGTTTTCAACTTCCATAATTTTTGCATAATTATTTTGGCGACTACTGTAATTGGACCTATTAAACCTAACGGATCGTAAATTTGTGCGATATTAGACAATATTTTTCTTTTTGTCACAACTTGATTATCTTTCATCGCGACTGAATACTGAAATGTATCTTGCTCAGAATTCCACAAAATTCCTAACGTTTTTTGTACTGATTTATCACAAACATGAAAAACTGTATTTACCGCCTCGCACTCTGAACTAATTACTTCTAAAACTGATTTGCTATTAGAAGTCCACTTGCGTAATTCAAATTGAGCTGATTTAAGAATTTCTACCACGTCTTTATGTATTTTAAGTACTTCATCAATTGTATTACCGCCAGTTAACAAATCGTCAACGTAAAAATCGTGTTTGATTATTGAACTCGCCTTTGGGGAATTAATTTCATTATCTAATGACAACTGACGCAAACATCTAGTAGCTAAATACGGTGCAGAAGCTGTTCCATACGTGACTGTATTTAACTGAAAACATTCTAGTGATTCTGATAAACTTTCACGCCACAAAATAAGTTGCAAATTTCGTTGTGATTCATGTATAAGTATCTGACGATACATTTTTGTTACATCTGGGCCCTGTTTCACGAAAGTTACAATTTACAAATTCACAATTTCACATTTACAGGTACTTGTAATAACAATTTCACAAGTATAGGTCTTTCATGAAAAATTTTAACGTCTGTAAAAAATAGTTACAACTGTAAAAAGTTACAAGTATACAAATTAGGTTAGGGTACATATAAATTTATATTGTCAGTTAAAGATTGTATTTGTAAGACGTAAGAGTGTATGGGATGATATGATGTCATGAAAGAAGGAAGGGAAGATGATTTAGCATCTTGTTTGTGGCTCTCTCAGACAAGAGAATAAAGTAAAAAGTAGAACTTGCAGTTAGGTCCACAGACAGTTATCTCCATGTCTATATAATGCTCTTCATACAAATAATTGAACTCTTTCTGAAAGTGCCTCACTTCTTGTTACACGTCGAAGTATGTGCCCTATGTCTCCAAGTAGTAATTCCATATTCACAAAAGACATTCGAAATCTCTCATTGAATTCGTAAATGGTAACAAAATCTAAATTTGTTCTTATCTTAAATGTCGTATGTATAACTCATCGTCAGAGGAAGAGTCCCACATACCAAGTTTTATTAATAAACAACACAAGTTTACACGAAATTGTAATTTAATTTGTCAGAATAAGAAAATTACATACCTCGTGAGACGGGTGAAAATTATTGTTTATTTTCACCAGTGTAAACTTGTAACTTGTAAAAACGCATATTATTACAAGTGTAGAATTGTGAAAATATTACCTGTGAATTTGTGAAAATTCACTAGTTATTACAAGTGTTGTAACTTTGGTTTGTGAAACACTTGTATCTCCTGTTTTTCACATATTTGTGAAAATTTACTGGTGAATATGTAACTTGTAACTTTCGTGAAACAGGGCCCTGCTGTGATTACAATTGCATGTTTACGAAATCTTATAAGTATTGAAAAGAAATCATCTTGAACTGATGGACCAATTAGCTGAAGATCATTTAAAGAAACGCCTGATTTAATTTTACAAGAGCCATCAAATACGACGCGTAGTTTTGTTGTCAAACTATCATTACGAATAACAGCATGATGAGGAAAATAATAACATAATTGATCTTTTAATTGGGTTTCATTAATTCATAATCATATGATTTAACATTTGATATTCTTTCATAAATTGAACATACTGATTTTTTTAATATGCGTTTTTATTCAGTTTCTTTTCAATTGCATAAAAACGTTTAAGTGCTATTTCTCTCGAATCTCCTAAAGTATTTAATTCTTTAATTGGCATTTTAACAATAAATCTGCCGTCAAAATTTCTAGTTGTATTTTTTATAAAATCATCTTCACATTTTTGTTGTTCATGTGAATAATTATTAATTGGTATATTACATTCATTCTCCAATTCCCAAAATTTTGCAATTTGATTTTGTAAATCAATATCTTGACTAATATTTGTTATTTTAGAAATGTTACATCGAATTGTGGATTGTGGTAATGATATCGGACCAGAAACTATCCAGCCAAATAACGTTTTTTGTAATATTGGATTATTTTTCCCTAAACTTATTTGTCCAACACACAAAATAAAAATAAATAAATATATCATCACGCCTTTTACCCATTGTGGGTGTGGCACTCTGCTTACGCAGATCTCGGTAAGTGATATATTTTTTCGTATGAAGTGCGGTTACCAGCCGTCAAATCATAGCCCCCAAGGATGTTAGTGGAGGGGGAACCACAGGGGTAAATTTAAATTTGTAACTGTCGGCAGTGGGATTCGAACTGAGGATCTCACGATCCACAGTCCGACACGTTACCACGGAGCTATTTACCCCATTCGTCCAACACACAATAATTCATAAAATACAGAAGCACCTAATAGCATGTCTATTTTATTTGTTTTATTAAAAGTAGGGTCTGCTAATTGGATATTTGCAGGTATGTTAAGATTAGAAACATCAAATGAAATTGATGGCAAATTACCAGTAATATCTGGTAGCACTAGATATGTTATCATTTTATTAAATGCATTTTGGTTTGAATTTATTTTAATATGTATTTTATGTTTAATATCTGATTTAACATGATTTATACCAGTAATTGATACATTAGCTTGAGACATTGTTAAATGTAATTTATTACATAAGTCATATGTGACAAAATTAGATTGTGAACCTGTGTCCAATAATGCCCTACAAATATGTTGGTTGCCAAATTTATCATGGACATTGATAAGAGTCGTTCCTAAAAGAGTCTGAACTGTCTTATTAGAAACTAAATTGGCTGAAGTTACCTGAGTTGGAATTGAGTTTTCATTATTATTTTCTGAGACACTAATCTTTTTATTTATGTGAAGTAACGTATTATGATTTTGACTGCATTTTTTACATTTTCCTGCAGTGCACACACTACTCATATGATTGCCTTTCAAACAATTCAAACATAAGTGTAAACGTTTCACTTCTTTGATTCTTGTAAGCGGTGTTAAATTTAAAAACTTTTCACAATGAAATAATCCATGATCACCGTTACAAAATAAACAATTCTTTGCAGCAGTTGACAAATGTGCTTTAGAATTTTGAAAATCTAATTTTTGAGTTTTGTTCTTCAGTAAGATTGGAGATGGAGTTTCGTATTTGTTGTTATATACCGTTTCTAACAATTCACACCTTTCCTTTAAAAATCGACTAAAATCATCTGAAGTGGGTAATTCTGAACCAGGTTTATATGATTCCCACTCCCGACGCGTAACTGAATCTAATTTAGAAGCGATTAAATAAATAATAAGAGCATCCCATGTATCGGTTGGTAAACCTAAACTTTTTAAACAGCGTAAATGTTTTGTGAATGTATCAAACATGTTCCGTAGTGCAGTGTGGGACTCCTTTGTTATTGGAGAAATATTAAATAACGCTTTGATATGACTATTTACTATAATCCGTTTGTTTTCAAATCTTTCGCGCAATAATTTCCAAGCAATTGAATAATTTGCCGATGAAACTTCAAGCGAATGAATTGTTTGTGCTGCTTCATTCTTTAAACAAGATTTTAAATAATGAAATTTTTGAATGTCATTAAGTAATTGATTGTTGTTTATTAAAGAATTAAAAGTATCATAAAACTCTTGCCAATGTGCATAACTTCCACAAAATAGAGGTAAATTAATTGTTGGTAGTTTAACTTGTGTTTTAAATAAATCAAAATTAGCATTTCCGTTATTTACATTGGAATTTGCTTTATCAATTTCTGGTTGTTCCTGAGCTACTGATCTAGATAAATTGATTATTTTATTTGACGCTGAAACTAATTCATAATATTGAATTTCAAATAATTCGCGCTCTTCAGCTTGTTGCAAATCATTGTCTGTAATAACCTCGATTTCTGATTGAACTTTATTAAATTGATTCCATAATTCATTCAACTTTAATAATCTTTCTTGCACTTGAATAACATCTATACCGTCTGGTTTACTTATGTAATTTTTAATTCTAGTAATTTGTGATTTTATTACACCGCGTTTTATAATTAAATCTTTACTTTCTGCCATTATAGAAATTAATTTTACAACGTGACTGTGTTAACACAAAGTAAATAAATAGAGAAAGAATATGAATATACTTAGACCGCTGATTGCCTCTTGAATTCGACTGCGTGATGACTGCTTCACTTCTTGTATGTGAAACGTATGCTGGGCTGAAGTATGATGTGACCCCCAAATACGATCACAAATTCTTCTTTCTGAGAATGAGCTTCTTTCTTGATATTGATGTATGTTTTGTAGACTTGAGTAATTAATTTTTCTCAACGTTTCGATGCGTTGCTTTTGTAGTTAATGATTTTTTGATTGAAATGCACTACGATGACTGTATATCCGGCCCGAAGGACCAATGTTTTATTGTAAACCACTGATGTGGAATTGAAACACTTATTTTTTACCTTTATGTCGGTTTTATTTTTATTATTTTTTCTGATTGTTTATAGCAACTTCATAACAATGTTTTTGTAATATAAAACAACTGATGATACATAACAACATAAAATATATGATAAGTGACAGTCATAGTGACAGTGACAGTTATAATGACAGTGACAATTATAATGACAGTGACAATTATAATAACAGTGACAATTATAGTGACAGGCTTATACAAATGCTTGAACAAATATGACAGTTTAAATACTTTTGTATGTTTTTGCAAGCTGAAAACAACCATTTTATCTTGATTTTGCAAACATAAGCCATTACACACGACATATACATGAATATGACAGTTTGTATACTTAAAAACGGTGTTTTGTATGCTTTTGCATGCTTAAAACTGCAATTTTATCTTGATTTCACCAACATTAGCCATTATACACGACAGAAACATAAATATGACAGTTTAAATACTTGAAAACAGCATTTTGTATGTTTTTGCAAGCTGAAAACAGCTATTTTATCTTGATTTTGCAAACATAAGCCATTACACACGACATACACATGAATATGACAGTTTGTATAGTTAAAAACGGTGTTTTGTATGCTTTTGCATGCTTAAAACAGCAATTTTATCTTGATTTCACCAACATTAGCCATTATACACGACAGAAACATGAATATGACAGTTTAAATACTTGAAAACAGCATTTTGTATGTTTTTGCAAGCTGAAAACAGCTATTTGATCTTGATTTTGCAAACATAAGCCATTACACACGACATATACATGAATATGACAGTTTGTATACTTAAAAACGGTGTTTTGTATGCTTTTGCATGCTTAAAACAGCAACTTTATCTTGATTTCACAAACATTAGCCATTATACACAACAGAAACATGAATATGAAAGTTTATATACTTGAAAACAGCATTTTGTATGTTTTTGCAAGCTGAAAACAGCTATTTTATCTAGATTTTGCAAACATAAACCATTACACATGACATATACATAAATATGACAGTTTGTATACTTAAAAACGGTGTTTTGTATGCTTTTGCATGCTTAAAACAGCATTTTTATCTTGATTTCATTAACATTAGCCATTATACACGACAGAAACATGATTATGACAGTTTAAATACTTGAAAACAGCATTTTGTATGTTTTTGCAAGCTGAAAACAGCTATTTTATCTTGATTTTGCAAACATAAGCCATTACACACGACATATACATGAATATGACAGTTTGTATACTTAAAAACGGTGTTTTGTATGCTTTTGCATGCTTAAAACAGCAATTTTATCTTGATTTCACCAGCATTAGCCATTATACACGACAGAAACATGAATATGACAGTTTAAATACTTGAAAACAGCATTTTGTATGTTTTTGCAAGCTGAAAACAGCTATATAATCTTGATTTTGCAAACATAAGCCATTACACACGACATATGCATGAATATGACAGTTTGTATACTTAAAAACGGTGTTTTGTATGCCTTTGCATGCTTAAAACTGCAATTTTATCTAGATTTCACCAACATTAGCCATTATACACGACAAAAACATGAATATGACAGTTTAAATACTTGAAAACAGCATTTTGTATGTTTTTGCAAGCTGAAAACAGCTATTATATCTTGATTTTGCAAACATAAGCCATTACACACGACATATACATGAATATGACAGTTTATATACTTAACACGGTGTTTTGTATGATTTTGCATGCTTAAAACTGCAATTTTATCTTAATTTCACCAACATTATTCATTATACACGACAGAAACATGAATATGACAGTTTAAATACTTGAAAACAGCAATTTGTATGATTTGCAAGCTGAAAACAGCTATTTTATCTTGATTTTGCAAACATAAGCCATTACACACAAAATATACATGAATATGACAGTTTGTATACTTAAAAACGGTGTTTTGTATGCTTTTGCATGCTTAAAACTGCAATTTTATCTTGATTTCACCAACATTAGCCATTATACACTACAGAAACATGAATATGACAGTTTAAATAGTTGAAAGCAGCATTTTGTATGTTTTTGCAAGCTGAAAACAGCTATTTGATCTTGATTTTGCAAACATAAGCCATTACACACGACACATACATGAATATGACAGTTTGTATACTTAAAAACTGTGTTTCGTATGCTTTTTCATGCTTAAAACAGCAATTTTATCTTGATTTCACCAACAAGAGCCATTATACACGACAGAAACATGAATATGACAGTTTAAATACTTGAAAACAGCATTTTGTATGTTTTTGCAAGCTGAAAACAGCTATTTTATCTTGATTTTGCAAACATAAGCAATTACACACGACATATACATGAATATGACAGTTTGTATACTTAAAAACGGTGTTTTGTATGCTTTTGCATGCTTAAAACAGCAATTTTATCTTGATTTTACCAACATTAGCCATTATACACGACAGAAACTTGAATATGACAGTTTATATACTTGAAAACAGCATTTTGTATGTTTTTGCAAGCTGAAAACAGCTATTTTATCTTGATTTTGCAAACATAAGCCATTACACACGACATATACATGAATATTACAGTTTGTATACTTAAAAAGGGTGTTTTGTATGCTTTTGCATGCTTTAAACAGCAATTTTATCTTGATTTCACCAACATTAGCCATTATACACGACAGAAACATGAATATGATTGTTTAAATACTTGAAAACAGCATTTTGTATGTTTTTGCAAGCTGAAAACAGCTATTTAATCTTGATTTTGCAAACATAAGCCATTACACACGACATATACATGAATATGACAGTTTGTATACTTAAAAACGGTGTTTTGTATGCTTTTGCATGCTTAAAACTGCAATTTTATCTTGATTTCACCAACATTAGCAATTATACACGACAGAAACATAAATATGACAGTTTACATACTTGAAAACAGCATTTTGTATGTTTTTGCAAGCTGAAAACAGCTATTTTATCTTGATTTTGCAAACATAAGCCATTACACACGACATATACATGAATATGACAGTTTGTATACTTAAAAAGGGTGTTTTGTATGCTTTTTCATGCTTAAAACTGCAATTTTATTTTGATTGCACCAACATTAGCCATTATACACGACAGAAACATGAATATGACAGTTTAAATACTTGAAAACAGCATTTTGTATGTTTTTTCACGCTGAAAACAACTATTTTATTATAATTTTGCAAACATAAGCCATTACACACGACATATACATGAATATGACAGTTTGTATACTTAAAAACGGTGTTTTGTATGCTTTTGCATGCTTAAAACAACAATTTTATTTTGATTTCACAAACATTAGCCATTATACACGACAGAAACATGAATATGACAGTTTAAATACTTGAAAACAGCATTTTGTATGTTTTTGCAAGCTGAAAACAACTATTTTATCTTGATTTTGCAAACATAAGCCATTACACACGACATATACATGAAAATGACAGTTTGTATACTTAAAAACGGTGTTTTGTATGCTTTTGCATGCTTAAATCAGCAACTTTATCTTGATTTCACAAACATTAGCCATTATACACGACAGAAACATTAATATGAAAGTTTATATACTTGAAAACAGCATTTTGTATGTTTTTGCAAGCTGAAAACAGCTATTTTATCTAGATTTTGCAAACATATACCATTACACATGACATATACATAAATATGACAGTTTGTATACTTAAAAACGGTGTTTTGTATGCTTTTGCATGCTTAAAACAGCATTTTTATCTTGATTTCACCAACATTAGCCATTATACACGACAGAAACATGATTTTGACAGTTTAAATACTTGAAAACAGCATTTTGTATGTTTTTGCAAGCTGAAAACAGCTATATTATCTTGATTTTGCAAACATAAGCCATTACACACGACATATACATGAATATGACAGTTTGTATACTTAAAAACGGTGTTTTGTATGCTTTTGCATGCTTAAAACAGCAATTTTATCTTGATTTCACCAACATTAGCCATTATAAACGACAGAAACATGAATATTACAGTTTAAATACTTGAAAACAGCATTTTGTATCTTTTGCAAGCTGAAAACAGCTATTTTATCTTGATTTCGCAAACATAAGCCATTACACACGACATATGCATGAATATGACAGTTTGTATACTTAAAAACGTTGTTTTGTATGCCTTTGCATGCTTAAAACTGCAATTTTATCTAGATTTCACCAACATTAGCCATTATACACGACAGAAACATGATTTTGACAGTTTAAATACTTGAAAACAGCATTTTGTATGTTTTTGCAAGCTGAAAACAGCTATTATATCTTGATTTTGCAAACATAAGCCATTACACACGACATATACATGAATATGACAGTTTGTATACTTAAAAACGGTGTTTTGTATGCTTTTGCATGCTTAAAACAGCAATTTTATCTTGATTTCACCAACATTAGCCATTATACACGACAGAAACATGAATATTACAGTTTAAATACTTGAAAACAGCATTTTGTATCTTTTGCAAGCTGAAAACAGCTATTTTATCTTGATTTCGCAAACATAAGCCATTACACACAACATATACATGAATATGACAGTTTGTATACTTAAAAACGGTGTTTTGTATGCTTTTGCATGCTTAAAACTGCAATTTTATCTTAATTTCACCAACATTATTCATTATACACGACAGAAACATGAATATGACAGTTTAAATACTTGAAAACAGCATTTTGTATGATTTGCAAGCTGAAAACAGCTATTTTATCTTGATTTTGCAAACATAAGCCATTACACACAACATATACATGAATATGACAGTTTGTATACTTAAAAACGGTGTTTTGTATGCTTTTGCATGCTTAAAACTGCAATTTTATCTTGATTTCACCAACATTAGCTATTATACACGACAGAAACATGAATATGACAGTTTAAATAGTTGAAAGCAGCATTTTGTATGTTTTTGCAAGCTGAAAACAGCTTTTTTATCTTGATTTTGCAAACATAAGCCATTACACACGACATATACATGAATATGACAGTTTGTATACTTAAAAACTGTGTTTCGTATGCTTTTTCATGCTTAAAACAGCAATTTCATCTTGATTTCACCAACAAGAGCCATTATACACGACAGAAACATGAATATGACAGTTTAAATACTTGAAAACAGCATTTTGTATGTTTTTGCAAGCTGAAAACAGCTATTTTATCTTGATTTTGCAAACATAAGCAATTACACACGACATACACATGAATATACTTAAAAACGGTGTTTTGTATGCTTTTGCATGCTTAAAACAGCAATTTTATCTTGATTTTACCAACATTAGCTATTATACACGACAGAAACTTGAATATGATAGTTTAAATACTTGAAAACAGCATTTTGTATTTTTTTGCAAGCTGAAAACAGCTATTTTATCTTGATTTTGCAAACATAAGCCATTACACACGACATATACATGAATATGACAGGTTGTATACTTAAAAACGGTGTTTTGTATGCTTTTGCATGCTTAAAAAAGCAATTTTATCTTGATTTCACCAACATTAGCCATTATACACGACAGAAACATAAATATGATTGTTTAAATACTTGAAAACAGCATTTTGTATGTTTTTGCAAGCTGAAAACAGCTATTTTATCTTGATTTTGCAAACATAAGCCATTACACACGACATATACATGAATATGACAGTTTGTATACTTAAAAACGGTGTTTTGTATGCTTCTGCATGCTTCAGCAATTATATCTTGATTTCACCAACATTAGCCATTATACATGACAGAAACATGTATATGACAGTTTAAATACTTGAAAACAGCATTTTGTATGTTTTTGCAAGCTGAAAACAACTATTTTATCTTGATTTTGCAAACCTAAGCCATTACACACGATATATACATGAATATGACAGTTTGTATACTTAAAAACGGTGTTTTGTATGCTTTTGCATGCTTAAAACTGTAATTTTATCTTGATTTCACCAACATTAGACATTATAAACGACAGAAACATGAATATGACAGTTTAAATACTTGAAAACAGCATTTTGTATTTTTTGCAAGCTGAAAACAGCTATTTTATCTTGATTTTGCAAACATAAGCCATTACACACGACATATACATGAATATGACAATTTGTAATACTTAAAAACGGTGTTTTGTATGCTTTTGCATGCTTAAAACAGCAATTTTATCTTGATTTCACCATCATTAGCCATTATACACGACAGAAACATGAATATGACAGTTTAAAAACTTGAAAACAGCATTTTGTATGTTTTTGCAAGCTGAAAACAGCTATTTTATCTTGATTTTGCAAACATAAGCCATTACACACGACATATACATTAATATGACAGTTTTTATACTTAAAAACGGTGTTTTGTATGCTTTTGCATGCTTAAAACTGCAATTTTATCTTGATTTCACCAACATTAGCCATTATACATGACAGAAACATGAATATGACAGTTTAAATACTTGAAAACAGCATTTTATATGTTTTTGCAAGCTGAAAACAACTATTTTATCTTGATTTTGCAAACATAAGCCATCACACACGACATATACATGAATATGACAGTTTGTATACTTAAAAACGGTGTTTTGTATGCTTTTGCATGCTTAAAACTGCAATTTTATCTTGATTTCACCAACATTAGCCATTATACACGACAGAAACATGAATATGACAGTTAAAATACTTGAAAACAGCATTTTGTATGTTTTTGCAAGCTGAAAACAGCTATTTTATCTTGATTTTGCAAACATAAGCCATTACACTCGACATATACATTAATATGACAGTTTGTATACATAAAAATGGTGTTTTGTATGCTTTTGCATGCTTAAAACAGCAATTTTATCTTGATTTCACCAACATTAGCTATTATACACGACAGAAACATGAATATGACAGTTTAAATACTTGAAAACAGCATTTTGTATGTTTTTTCAAGCTGAAAACAGCTATTTTATCTTGATTTTGCAAACATAAGGCATTACACGCGACATATACATGAATATGACAGGTTGTATACTTAAAAACGGTGTTTTGTATGCTTTTGCATGCTTAAAACAGCAATTTTATCTTGATTTCACCAACATTAGCCATTATACACGACAGAAACATAAATATGACAGTTTAAATACTTGAAAACAGCATTTTGTATGTTTTTGCAAGCTGAAAACAGCTATTTTATCTTGATTTTGCAAACATAAGCCATTACACACGACATATACATAAATATGACAGTTTGTATACTTAAAAACGGTGTTTTGTATGCTTTTACATGCTTAGAACAGCAATTTTATCTTGATTTTACCAACATTAGCCATTATACACGACAGAAACATGAATATGACAGTATAAATACTTGAAAACAGCATTTTGTATGTTTTTGCAAGTTAAAACAGCTATTTTATCTTGATTTTGCAAACATAAGCCATTACATGACACATACATGAATATGACAGTTTGTATACTTAAAAACGGTGTTTTGTATGCTTTTGCATGCTTAAAACAGCAATTTTATCTTGATTTCACCAACATTAGCCATTATACACGACAGAAACATGAATATGATAGTTTAAGTATTTGAAAACAGCATTTTGTATGTTTTTGCAAGCTGAAAACAGCTATTTTATCTTGATTTTGCAAACATAAGCCATTACACACGACATATACATGAATATGACAGTTTGTATACTTAAAAACGGTGTTTTGTATGCTTTTGCATGCTTAAAACTGCAATTTTATCTTGATTTCACAAACATTAGCCATTATACACGACAGAAACATGAATATGACAGTTTAAATACTTGAATACAGCATTTTGTATGTTTTTGCAAGCTGAAAACAGCTATTTTATCTTGATTTTGCAAACATAAGCCATTACACACGACATATACATGAATATGACAGTTTGTATACTTAAAAACGGTGTTTTGTATGCTTTTACATGCTTAGAACAGCAATTTTATCTTGATTTTACCAACATTAGCCATTATACACGACAGAAACATTAATATGACAGCTTAAATACTTGAAAACAGCATTTTGTATGTTTTTGCAAGCTGAAAACAGCTATTTTATCTTGATTTTGCAAACATAAGCCATTACACACGACATATACATGAATATGACAGTTTGTATACTTAAAAACGGTGTTTTGTATGCTTTTGCATGCTTAAAACTGCAATTTTATCTTGATTTCACCAACATTAGCCATTATTAACGACAGAAACATGAATATGACCGTTAAAATACTTGAAAACAGCATTTTGTATTTTTTGCAAGCTGAAAACAGCTATTTTATCTTGATTTTGCAAACATAAGCCATTACACACGACATATACATTAATATGACAGTTTGTATACATAAAAATGGTGTTTTGTATGCTTTTGCATGCTTAAAACAGCAATTTTATCTTGATTTCACCAACATTAGCTATTATACACGACAGAAACATGAATATGACAGTTTAAATACTTGAAAACAGCATTTTGTATGTTTTTTCAAGCTGAAAACAGCTATTTTATCTTGATTTTGCAAACATAAGGCATTACTCGCGACATATACATGAATATGACAGGTTGTATACTTAAAAACGGTGTTTTGTATGCTTTTGCATGCTTAAAACAGCAATTTTATCTTGATTTCACCAACATTAGCCATTATACACGACAGAAACATAAATATGACAGTTTAAATACTTGAAAGCAGCATTTTGTATGTTTTTGCAAGCTGAAAACAGCTATTATATCTTGAATTTGCAAACATAAACCATTACACACGACATATACATAAATATGACAGTTTGTATACTTAAAAACGGTGTTTTGTATGCTTTTACATGCTTAGAACAGCAATTTTATCTTGATTTTACCAACATTAGCCATTATACACGACAGAAACATGAATATGACAGTATAAATACTTGAAAACAGCATTTTGTATGTTTTTGCAAGCTAAAACAGCTATTTTATCTTGATTTTGCAAACATAAGCAATTACATGACACATACATGAATATGACAGTTTGTATACTTAAAAACGGTGTTTTGTATGCTTTTGCATGCTTAAAACAGCAATTTTATCTTGATTTCACCAACATTAGCCATTATACACGACAGAAACATGAATATGATAGTTTAAGTATTTGAAAACAGCATTTTGTATGTTTTTGCAAGCTGAAAACAGCTATTTTATCTTGAATTTGCAAACATAAGCCATTACACACGACATATATATGAATATGACAGTTTTTATACTTAAAAACGGTGTTTTGTATGCTTTTGCATGCTTAAAACTGCAATTTTATCTTGATTTCACCAACATTAGCCATTATTAACGACAGAAACATGAATATGACAGTTAAAATACTTGAAAACAGCATTTTGTATTTTTTGCAAGCTGAAAACAGCTATTTTATCTTGATTTTGAAACATAAGCCATTACACACGACATATACATGAATATGACAGTTTGTAATACTTAAAAACGGTGTTTTGTATGCTTTTGCATGCTTAAAACAGCAATTTTATCTTGATTTCACCATCATTAGCCATTATACACGACAGAAAAATGAATATGACAGTTTAAATACTTGAAAACAGCATTTTGTATGCTTTTGCAAGCTGAAAACAATTATTTTATCTTGATTTTGCAAACATAAGCCATTACACACGACATATACATTAATATGACAGTTTTTATACTTAAAAACGGTGATTTGTATGCTTTTGCATGCTTAAAACTGCAATTTTATCTTGATTTCACCAACATTAGCCATTATACACGACAGAAACATGAATATGACAGTTTAAATACTTGAAAACAGCATTTTGTTTGTTTTTGCAAGCTGAAAACAGCTATTTTATCTTGATTTTGCAAACATAAGCCATTACACACGACATATACATGAATATGACAGGTTGTATACTTAAAAACGGTGTTTTGTATGCTTCTGCATGCTTAAAACAGCAATTTTATCTTGATTTCACCAACATTAGCCATTATACATGACAGAAACATGAATATGACAGTTTAAATACTTGAAAACAGCATTTTGTATGTTTTTGCAAGCTGAAAACAACTATTTTATCTTGATTTTGCAAACATAAGCCATTACACACGACATATACATGAATATGACAGTTTGTATACTTAAAAACGGTGTTTTGTATGCTTTTGCATGCTTAAAACTGCAATTTTATCTTGATTTCACCAACATTAGCCATTATACACGACAGAAACATGAATATGACAGTTTAAATACTTGAAAACAGCATTTTGTATGTTTTTGCAAGCTGAAAACAGCTATTTTATCTTGATTTTGCAAACATAAGCCATTACACACGACATATACATTAGTATGACAGTTTGTATACATAAAAACGGTGTTTTGTATGCTTTTGCATGCTTAAAACTGCAATTTTATCTTGATTTCACCAACATTAGCCATTATACACGACAGAAACATGAATATGACAGTTTAACTACTTGAAAACAGCATTTTGTATGTTTTTGCAATCTGAAAACAGCTATTTTATCTTAATTTTGCAAACAAAAGCCATTACACACGACATATACATTAATATGACAGTTTTTATACTTAAAAACGGTGTTTTGTATGCTTTTGCATGCTTAAAACTGCAATTTTATCTTGATTTCACCAACATTAGCCATTATACAAGACAGAAACATGAATATGACCGTTTAAATACTTGAAAACAGCATTTTGTATGTTTTTTGCAAGCTGAAAACAGCTATTTTATCTTGATTTTGCAAACATAAGGCATTACACACGACATATACATGAATATGACAGTTTGTATACATAAAAACGGTGTTTTGTTTGCTTTTGCATGCTTAAAACTGCAATTTTATCTTGATTTCACCAACATTAGCCATTATACACGACAGAAACATGAATATGACAGTTTAAATACTTGAAAACAGTATTTTGTATGTTTTTGCAAGCTGAAAACAGCTATTTTATCTTGATTTTGCAAACATAAGCCATTACACACGACATATACATGAATATGACAGGTTGTATACTTAAAAACGGTGTTTTGTATGCTTCTGCATGCTTAAAACAGCAATTTTATCTTTATTTCACCAACATTAGCCATTATACATGACAGAAACATGAATATGACAGTTTAAATACTTGAAAACAGCATTTTGTATGTTTTTGCAAGCTGAAAACAACTATTTTATCTTGATTTTGCAAACATAAGCCATTACACACGACATATACATGAATATGACAGTTTGTATACTTAAAAACGGTGTTTTGTATGCTTTTGCATGCTTAAAACTGCAATTTTATCTTGATTTCACCAACATTAGCCATTATACACGACAGAAACATGAATATGACAGTTTAAATACTTGAAAACAGCATTTTGTATGTTTTTGCAAGCTGAAAACAGCTATTTTATCTTGATTTTGCAAACATAAGCCATTACACACGACATATACATTAGTATGACAGTTTGTATACATAAAAACGGTGTTTTGTATGCTTTTGCATGCTTAAAACTGCAATTTTATCTTGATTTCACCAACATTAGCCATTATACACGACAGAAACATGAATATGACAGTTTAACTACTTGAAAACAGCATTTTGTATGTTTTTGCAATCTGAAAACAGCTATTTTATCTTAATTTTGCAAACAAAAGCCATTACACACGACATATACATTAATATGACAGTTTTTATACTTAAAAACGGTGTTTTGTATGCTTTTGCATGCTTAAAACTGCAATTTTATCTTGATTTCACCAACATTAGCCATTATACACGACAGAAACATGAATATGACCGTTTAAATACTTGAAAACAGCATTTTGTATGTTTTTTGCAAGCTGAAAACAGCTATTTTATCTTGATTTTGCAAACATAAGGCATTACACACGACATATACATGAATATGACAGTTTGTATACATAAAAACGGTGTTTTGTATGCTTTTGCATGCTTAAAACTGCAATTTTATCTTGATTTCACCAACATTAGCCATTATACACGACAGAAACATGAATATGACAGTTTAAATACTTGAAAACAGTATTTTGTATGTTTTTGCAAGCTGAAGACAGCTATTTTATCTTGATTTTGCAAACATAAGCCATTACACACGACATATACATGAATATGACAGTTTGTATACATAAAAACGGTGTTTTGTATGCTTTTGCAACCTTAAAACTGCAATTTTATCTTGATTTCACCAACATTAGCCATTATACACGACAAAAACATGAATATGACAGTTTAAATACTTGAAAACAGCATTTTGTATGTTTTTGCAAGCTGAAAACAGCTATTTTATCTTGATTTTGCAAACATAAGCCATTACACACGACATATACATGAATATGACAGGTTGTATAATAATAATAATAATAATAATAATAATAATAATAATAATAATAATAATAATATGATAGCTATCCAGGATAGAGTAATAGCAACGCGAAATTACAAAAAACATATTCTAAAAGACAACACCGTAATAGATAAATGTAGAATGTGCTTCCAAAAAGAAGAGACCATAGAACATCTAATAAGCGGCTGTACAGTATTAGCACCAGGCGAATACACAGAAAGACATAACAATGTGGCAAAAATTATCCACCAACACCTAGCGCTAACTATGGACAACAATAAAGAGTACCAGCCCTACTATAACTACCAACCAGAGAATGTCATACTAACCGAAAACGGCAGACTATATTGGGATAGAGTGATCCTTACAGATCACTATATCAGACACAACAAGCCCGACATTGTGTATGAAGATAAGAAAGCACAGACTACATATATAATTGACGTAGCTATTCCATATGTTAAAAATATCGAGGGTACAATGAAAGAGAAAAAACATAAATACCAAGAACTAGCGAGGGAAATACAACAGCTATGGCATTCCCCGAAAGTTGAAATTGTACCGGTAGTCCTAGGAGCAATGGGGGAAATCCCGAAACAGCTACATGAAGCACTTCAAACACTTAACATGCCCAAAACATCTTATTTGAACATGCAAAAAGCAACTATCCTAGGTACGTGCAGAATAATAAGAAGCGTTCTTAACTTACCTTGAAGACAACGCAGATAAACCCTTGGTCGAACTTTAAATCAAATTGAGGAACCTGCAACAATAAAAATTTGTTTCCAACTTCAAAACTTAATTATTACGCCAAAATAATTAATAAAATTTGTACATACTTACCTCATGAGGTCGTTGTGCAATGATTGAACCTGAAAAGAGATTAAAAAATAATAATAATAATATAATTTATTGCCCAACAGACGAACCAATTACAGGACAATATACATGAATACAAAAGCAAAGATAATATTTAGAACACAAAGACAAAAAAGAAATATATATATATATATATATATATATATATATATATATATATATATATAAAAAAAACAAAAAAAATTAGATTACAGAAATATATCTTCAATTAATACATTCGCATTCCTCGACATAATAGATATCGGAGAACGTTGAAGAACATCTGAATGTGAAGATGGTAGTTGAAACGTCCTAGGGTATCTAGATGCCTGCCGTGGAACGTGGATCAGGACACGTGACAGGAGTAATGGTGCGTCGATTTGACCACGAAGTAGGAGGCAAAGGAACTTTGCACTGCTGGTCTCTCTTCGGATGGTTAGTGACGGCATACCGTGTCGTTCGAGAAGGGACAGTTGGTCCGTACCTCTGGCTGGATAAACCCTATCTAATTTAAAAGACAAGACTTTTAAGAATCTTCGATGAACTCTATCCAAGGCTAGTTGTTGATAAGCGTGATACGGATACCAGACTAAGACAGCATACTCCAGTTTGCTAAGTACATAAGCGAAATAAAGGGATTTTATTGCAGAAGTACCTTGAAAGAAGTGCGTGATTCTTATAATAAAGTTAAGCATCTTATTTGCTTCCCGAACTATATTGTTTATGTGTTCTGAAAATATAAAGTTGGATGAGAAAGTGACACCTAAGTCCTTAAAAGAAGTAACATTTTTAAGGATAGAACCGCGCATTTCGTAAGGAAATGAGATGGTACCAAGCTTACGGGTAAATGACATCTTACAGCATTTTGATACATTCAAACTCAGTTCATTTTTTTCACACCAGTCAATTAAAGTATAAATGTTATTTTGTAATACTTGAGCATCGTGAATAGTATTTATTTTAGAGAAGATTTTTAAATCATCAGCATAAGCTAACGTAGAACAAGAAAATAATGTCAAAAGCTCATTTATATATAAATTGAATAAAAGTGGGCCTAGGTTCGAACCCTGGGGAACTCCAGAGGTCGCTATAAATTCAAAAGAGGAAAAACCATTGTAGTAAACATAACATACTCTATTATTCAAATACGAATTTAGTAAAGTGACTAAACCAGGACAAGCACCATAAAAACTTATTTTAGATAAAAGAATACCATGATCGATAGAATCGAAGGCATGCGAAAAGTCCGTGTAAATGACATCGATTTGACTACGTTCATCAAGCATTTCAGCAACACACTGTGAAAAAGAAGCTAAATTTGTAGTAGTTGATCTACCTTTCATAAATCCATGTTGCTTGGTGGATATTATGCGGCTAGTATTCCTGTATAAGGAGGTGTAGATGACAATTTCTAAAACTTTGGCAAAGTTATTTAAAATGGAAATAGGACGGTAGTTCTGAATATTGTGTTTATCGCCTTTTTTAAAGATAGGTATGATTCTAGTTCTCTTCCATCTCTCTGGAAAAGTGCAAGATGTGATACATAAATTGATTATAAGTGTAAGAGGTTTACAGAGAATAAAACGAGCGTCTTTTATTAAGAAACTAGGAACCATATCCTCCCCAGCCGTACACTTGGTTTTGAATGTGGATAGGATTTTGATAATGTCATCTTCGGTTACTAAATTTAATTTAAATGAAGAGTAATTAGAAACTTTTTCCGTAGTATTATTATAAGAGGAACTAGTAGAAAAGTACTCGGAAAATGAGGAAGCAAAAGCATTGACAATGTCCTGAGGGTTGTTCAATTCGACTAGTTCACTGTTACATAATTTAGCTGGTATTCTAGAAGTACCTTGTTTTATTTGAGCAAATTTCCAAAAATCAGATGGATTGCTTGTAATATTATTCTCCACAGAAGTAATATATGTGTTGTAAGCTTCATTGATTTGATATTTGATTAGAAGCCGAAGTCTTTTAAATTCAGTAAGATAATGCATTTTACGATACTTAATCCACTTTTTTCTATAGTACTCTTTTGTCTTTAAATTATATTTTATTTGTTTAGTAAACCAATGTGGATAAAGTGATGTACTGTATGTTGATTGTGGAACAGATTTATCGAATGAACAGTAAAGTATGTTATAGAACATTTTAACTGCAGTATCAACATCATTGATACTATTCAAAGAAGACCAGTCTGTATCACATAAGTCATTATATAATTGAGTAAAATTTGCTCTGCGAAAATTATAACGAGTTTTAGAAGCCAAAGGAAAATTGTCGTTTATGGAATTGGATACGACATTAAAATTAATTGATAAAGATGGATGATAAGAGTCTTCTGGAACAAGTGGAAAATCAGAGTGATCGACTGAAATAGAGTGTAGAAAATTTGTGAATACAAGATCAAGTCTATTAGATTTACAGTTAAGTACATTGTTGTATTGAATAAGGTTTAATGAGTTCATAAAATTTCTGCATATATCAGATTTAGAGCAACTACAACATTCATCATATAAGTGAGGGATATTAAAATCGCCAAAGATAAGTACTCGTTTTTCAAGAAAAAATATTGCAAGGGCCTCAAAAAAGGTATGCAAATCATCAATGTTTATGTCTGGTGGTATATAAATAGCACAGATAATAAAAGATAAATTTTCGAAATAGCATTGGCACGCAACAATGTCTATAAGAGGAGTTAAGTAAGTAATACTAGATAAATCGATAGTAGTATATGATACATTACTATATAACGAAATTAATACTCCTCCGCCTTTGCTACGATTAATTAATGAAAACTTTCGGTCTGAGCGAATGACGTTATAATAAGGAGGAAATAACTCTGCATTTTTAACTGATTCATTTAACCAGGTTTCTGAAATAATAATAATATCGAAGGACGAAGACAAACAATTATTATGAAATAAATGACACTTAGAATTTAATCCCCTAACATTTTGATAAAAACAAGACAAAGAAACAACACTGTTGGGCAATATTAGTTTTCCGATTTCTTAATAATTCGAGGTGTATCATTTATGTACTTTATAACTAAATTAGTTTCGCCTTTATTATTTATCCTATCGTTCAATTCTGCTTTAATATGTTTATAATATTCAATCTGACGTCTTGTTCGATCCCTAGCGATTACTAAACTGGGCCATTTATTAGAAGATTTTAGTTTGGAAATGTTTTTAAAAATTTTTTGAACATCATTAGAAGATGACAATATAATCTTCAATGGCCTAGGACGAGAAGAGGTTGGATCATAACGACCAACTCTAAACGAACTAACAATAGGACATACTATACCTAATTCAGAAAAAATGGTTTTAGTTAGAACATTGTCTAATTTATTCTGATCAGATTTTGAGGACTGTTCTTCGTTAGCACCAAAAATGATAAAATTATGTGAACGCTTGTTGCGTTCAGAAATTTCATTTATGATCTCTTCAGTTATATTGAGTGATGAAAGATCAGGTTTGTTGATAGTACTGTTTTTAACTTCAGTCAGATCTTTTTTAATTTGCAAAATATTTTCTTGTAGAGAAAGTATTATTAATTTAAGACTATTGATATCATCACTAAGAAGAGCACAGTTTTTACAATTCCATTTCAAACCGCTTTTATCTTGTTTTATTTTAGTAGCTTCAGTCCTAGTAATATCAACGCATTATATGCTGTAACTTTTCTTACATAAGGAGCACATAATTGACCTATGCTCCTCAGTAGTTTTCTTACAACAACTGCAGATAACATCCATAGTAGATAACAAAAAAATAGAGAAATATAACACACCGTAAAAAACAGCAAAAAAAAACACCCGGTATGTAAATTTTTAATCAAACACCCAGTAAAAGAATTAAAAGACAAGTGTCTAATTATACTAATTAATTAAACACGCGTAAACAGACAGCAAAACCACGTTGAAAGAAACTGAGAAGAAATAGAATAAAAAATTGATAAAATCTAAAGAAACTCACCCCAGGAAGAATTTCCGAAGAAATCAATAATATACCAATAAAGTGCACAAAGTATCGAACACAATGATATAACTCACAAAACGAAAGACTTTAAAAAGCCAGCAAAATTGATCACAAAAGAAGAGTCGAAAAAAATACGTCTGATACGTCTGAGCGTCTGAGCTTAAAAACGGTGTTTTGTATGCTTCTGCATGCTTAAAACAGCAATTTTATCTTGATTTCACCAACATTAGCCATTATACATGACAGAAACATGAATATGACAGTTAAAATACTTGAAAACAGCATTTTGTATTTTTTGCAAGCTGAAAACAGCTATTTTATCTTGATTTTGCAAACATAAGCCATTACACACGACATATACATGAATATGACAGTTTGTAATACTTAAAAACGGTGTTTTGTATGCTTTTGCATGCTTAAAACAGCAATTTTATCTTGATTTCACCATCATTAGCCATTATACACGACAGAAAAATGAATATGACAGTTTAAATACTTGAAAACAGCATTTTGTATGTTTTTGCAAGCTGAAAACAACTATTTTATCTTGATTTTGCAAACATAAGCCATTACACACGATATATACATTAATATGACAGTTTTTATACTTAAAAACGGTGATTTGTATGCTTTTGCATGCTTCAAACTGCAATTTTATCTTGATTTCACCAACATTAGCCATTATACACGACAGAAACATGAATATGACAGTTTAAATACTTGAAAACAGCATTTTGTTTGTTTTTGCAAGCTGAAAACAGCTATTTTATCTTGATTTTGCAAACATAAGCCATTACACACGACATATACATGAATATGACAGGTTGTATACTTAAAAACGGTGTTTTGTATGCTTCTGCATGCTTAAAACAGAAATTTTATCTTGATTTCACCAACATTAGCCATTATACATGACAGAAACATGAATATGACAGTTTAAATACTTGAAAACAGCATTTTGTATGTTTTTGCAAGCTGAAAACAACTATTTTATCTTGATTTTGCAAACATAAGCCATTACACACGACATATACATGAATATGACAGTTTGTATACTTAAAAACGGTGTTTTGTATGCTTTTGCATGCTTAAAACTGCAATTTTATCTTGATTTCACCAACATTAGCCATTATACACGACAGAAACATGAATATGACAGTTTAAATACTTGAAAACAGCATTTTGTATGTTTTTGCAAGCTGAAAACAGCTATTTTATCTTGATTTTGCAAACATAAGCCATTACACACGACATATACATTAGTATGACAGTTTGTATACATAAAAACGGTGTTTTGTATGCTTTTGCAAGCTTAAAACTGCAATTTTATCTTGATTTCACCAACATTAGCCATTATACACGACAGAAACATGAATATGACAGTTTAACTACTTGAAAACAGCATTTTGTATGTTTGTGCAATCTGAAAACAGCTATTTTATCTTAATTTTGCAAACAAAAGCCATTACACACGACATATACATTAATATGACAGTTTTTATACTTAAAAACGGTGTTTTGTATGCTTTTGCATGCTTAAAACTGCAATTTTATCTTGATTTCACCAACATTAGCCATTATACACGACAGAAACATGAATATGACCGTTTAAATACTTGAAAAAAGCATTTTGTATGTTTTTTGCAAGCTGAAAACAGCTATTTTATCTTGATTTTGCAAACATAAGGCATTACACACGACATATACATGAATATGACAGTTTGTATACATAAAAACGGTGTTTTGTATGCTTTTGCATGCTTAAAACTGCAATTTTATCTTGATTTCACCAACATTAGCCATTATACACGACAGAAACATGAATATGACAGTTTAAATACTTGAAAACAGTATTTTGTATGTTTTTGCAAGCTGAAGACAGCTATTTTATCTTGATTTTGCAAACATAAGCCATTACACACGACATATACATGAATATGACAGTTTGTATACATAAAAACGGTGTTTTGTATGCTTTTGCAACCTTAAAACTGCAATTTTATCTTGATTTCACCAACATTAGCCATTATACACGACAAAAACATTAATATGACAGTTTAAATACTTGAAAACAGCATTTTGTATGTTTTTGCAAGCTGAAAACAGCTATTTTATCTTGATTTTGCAAACATAAGCCATTACACACGACATATACATGAATATGACAGGTTGTATACTTAAAAACGGTGTTTTGTATGCTTCTGCATGCTTAAAACAGCAATTTTATCTTGATTTCACCAACATTAGCCATTATACATGACAGAAACATGAATATGACAGTTTAAATACTTGAAAACAGCATTTTGTATGTTTTTGCAAGCTGAAAACAACTATTTTATCTTGATTTTGCAAACATAAGCCATTACACACGACATATACATGAATATGACAGTTTGTAATACTTAAAAACGGTGTTTTGTATGCTTTTGCATGCTTAAAACAGCAATTTTATCTTGATTTCACCATTATTAGCAATTATACACGACAGAAAAATGAATATGACAGTTTAAATACTTGAAAACAGCATTTTGTATGTTTTTGCAAGCTGAAAACAGCTATTTTATCTTAATTTTGCAAACAAAAGCCATTACACACGACATATACATTAATATGACAGTTTTTATACTTAAAAACGGTGTTTTGTATGCTTTTGCATGCTTAAAACTGCAATTTTATCTTGATTTCACCAACATTAGCCATTATACACGACAGAAACATGAATATGACAGTTTAAATACTTGAAAACAGCATTTTGTTTGTTTTTGCAAGCTGAAAACAGCTATTTTATCTTGATTTTGCAAACATAAGCCATTACACACGACATATACATGAATATGACAGGTTGTATACTTAAAAACGGTGTTTTGTATGCTTCTGCATGCTTAAAACAGCAATTTTATCTTGATTTCACCAACATTAGCCATTATACATGACAGAAACATGAATATGACAGTTTAAATACTTGAAAACAGCATTTTGTATGTTTTTGCAAGCTGAAAACAAATATTTTATCTTGATTTTGCAAACATAAGCCATTACACACGACATATACATGAATATGACAGTTTGTATACTTAAAAACGGTGTTTTGTATGCTTTTGCATGCTTAAAACTGCAATTTTATCTTGATTTCACCAACATTAGCCATTATACACGACAGAAACATGAATATGACAGTTTAAATACTTGAAAACAGCATTTTGTATGTTTTTGCAAGCTGAAAACAGCTATTTTATCTTGATTTTGCAAACATAAGCCATTACACACGACATATACATTAGTATGACAGTTTGTATACATAAAAACGGTGTTTTGTATGCTTTTGCATGCTTAAAACTGCAATTTTATCTTGATTTCACCAACATTAGTCATTATACACGACAGAAACATGAATATGACAGTTTAAATACTTGAAAACAGTATTTTGTATGTTTTTGCAAGCTGAAAACAGCTATTTTATCTTGATTTTGCAAACATAAGCCATTACACACGACATATACATGAATATGACAGTTTGTATACTTAATAACCGTGTTTTGTATGCTTTTGCAACCTTAAAACTGCAATTTTATCTTGATTTCACCAACATTAGCCATTATACACGACAAAAACATGAATATGACAGTTTAAATACTTGAAAACAGCATTTTGTATGTTTTTGCAAGCTGAAAACAGCTATTTTATCTTGATTTTGCAAACATAAGCCAATACACACGACATATACATGAATATGACAGGTTGTATACTTAAAAACGGTGTTTTGTATGCTTCTGCATGCTTAAAACAGCAATTTTATCTTGATTTCACCAACATTAGCCATTATACATGACAGAAACATGAATATGACAGTTTAAATACTTGAAAACAGCATTTTGTATGTTTTTGCAAGCTGAAAACAACTATTTTATCTTGATTTTGCAAACATAAGCCATTACACACGACATATACATGAATATGACAGTTTGTAATACTTAAAAACGGTGTTTTGTATGCTTTTGCATGCTTAAAACAGCAATTTTATCTTGATGATACCATCATTAGCCATTATACACGACAGAAAAATGAATATGACAGTTTAAATACTTGAAAACAGCATTTTGTATGTTTTTGCAAGCTGAAAACAGCTATTTTATCTTAATTTTGCAAACAAAAGCCATTACACACGACATATACATTAATATGACAGTTTTTATACTTAAAAACGGTGTTTTGTATGCTTTTGCATGCTTAAAACTGCAATTTTATCTTGATTTCACCAAAATTAGCCATTATACACGACAGAAACATGAATATGACAGTTTAAATACTTGAAAACAGCATTTTGTTTGTTTTTGCAAGCTGAAAACAGCTATTTTATCTTGATTTTGCAAACATAAGCCATTACACACGACATATACATGAATATGACAGGTTGTATACTTAAAAACCGTGTTTTGTATGCTTCTGCATGCCTAAAACAGCAATTTTATCTTGATTTCACCAACATTAGCCATTATACATGACAGAAACATGAATATGACAGTTTAAATACTTCAAAACAGCATTTATATGTTTTTGCAAGCTGAAAACAACTATTTTATCTTGAGTATGCAAACATAAGCCATTACACACGACATATACATGAATATGACAGTTTGTAATACTTAAAAACGGTGTTTTGTATGCTTTTACATGCTTAAAACAGCAATTTTATCTTGATTTCACCATCATTAGTCATTATACACGACAGAAAAATGAATATGACAGTTTAAATACTTGAAAACAGCATTTTGTATGTTTTTGCAAGCTGAAAACAGCTATTTTATCTTAATTTTGCAAACAAAAGCCATTACACACGACTTATACATTAATATGACAGTTTTTATACTTAAAAACGGTGTTTTGTATGCTTTTGCATGCTTAAAACTGCAATTTTATCTTGATTTCACCAACATTAGCCAATATACACGACAGAAACATGAATATGACAGTTTAAATACTTGAAAACAGCATTTTGTTTGTTTTTGCAAGCTGAAAACAGCTATTTTATCTTGATTTTGCAAACATAAGCCATTACACACGACATATACATGAATATGACAGGTTGTATACTTAAAAACGGTGTTTTGTATGCTTCTGCATGCTTAAAACTGCAATTTTATCTTGATTTCACCAACATTAGCCATTATACACGACAGAAACATGAATATGACAGTTTAAATACTTGAAAACAGCATTTTGTATGTTTTTGCAAGCTGAAAACAGCTATTTTATCTTGATTTTGCAAACATAAGCCATTACACACGACATATACATTAGTATGACAGTTTGTATACATAAAAACGGTGTTTTGTATGCTTTTGCATGCTTAAAACTGCAATTTTATCTTGATTTCACCAACATTAGCCATTATACACGACAGAAACATGAATATGACCGTTTAAATACTTGAAAACAGCATTTTGTATGTTTTTGCAAGCTGAAAACAGCTATTTTATCTTGATTTTGCAAACATAAGCCATTACACACGACATATACATTAGTATGACAGTTTGTATACATAAAAACGGTGTTTTGTATGCTTTTGCATGCTTAAAACTGCAATTTTATCTTGATTTCACCAACATTAGTCATTATACACGACAGAAACATGAATATGACAGTTTAAATACTTGAAAACATTATTTTGTATGTTTTTGCAAGCTGAAAACAGCTATTTTATCTTGATTTTGCAAACATAAGCCATTACACACGACATATACATGAATATGACAGTTTGTATACTTAAAAACCGTGTTTTGGTTGCTTTTGCAACCTTAAAACTGCAATTTTATCTTGATTTCACCAACATTAGCCATTATACACGACAAAAACATGAATATGACAGTTTAAATACTTGAAATCAGCATTTTGTATGTTTTTGCAAGCTGAAAACAACTATTTTATCTTGAGTATGCAAACATAAGCCATTACACACGACATATACATGAATATGACAGTTTGTAATACTTAAAAACGGTGTTTTGTATGCTTTTACATGCTTAAAACAGCAATTTTATCTTGATTTCACCATCATTAGTCATTATACACGACAGAAAAATGAATATGACAGTTTAAATACTTGAAAACAGCATTTTGTATGTTTTTGCAAGCTGAAAACAGCTATTTTATCTTAATTTTGCAAACAAAAGCCATTACACACGACTTATACATTAATATGACAGTTTTTATACTTAAAAAACGGTGTTTTGTATGCTTTTGCATGCTTAAAACTGCAATTTTATCTTGATTTCACCAACATTAGCCAATATACACGACAGAAACATGAATATGACAGTTTAAATACTTGAAAACAGCATTTTGTTTGTTTTTGCAAGCTGAAAACAGCTATTTTATCTTGATTTTGCAAACATAAGCCATTACACACGACATATACATGAATATGACAGGTTGTATACTTAAAAACGGTGTTTTGTATGCTTCTGCATGCTTAAAACTGCAATTTTATCTTGATTTCACCAACATTAGCCATTATACACGACAGAAACATGAATATGACAGTTTAAATACTTGAAAACAGCATTTTGTATGTTTTTGCAAGCTGAAAACAGCTATTTTATCTTGATTTTGCAAACATAAGCCATTACACACGACATATACATTAGTATGACAGTTTGTATACATAAAACGGTGTTTTGTATGCTTTTGCATGCTTAAAACTGCAATTTTATCTTGATTTCACCAACATTAGCCATTATACACGACAGAAACATGAATATGACCGTTTAAATACTTGAAAACAGCATTTTGTATGTTTTTGCAAGCTGAAAACAGCTATTTTATCTTGATTTTGCAAACATAAGCCATTACACACGACATATACATTAGTATGACAGTTTGTATACATAAAAACGGTGTTTTGTATGCTTTTGCATGCTTAAAACTGCAATTTTATCTTGATTTCACCAACATTAGTCATTATACACGACAGAAACATGAATATGACAGTTTAAATACTTGAAAACAGTATTTTGTATGTTTTTGCAAGCTGAAAACAGCTATTTTATCTTGATTTTGCAAACATAAGCCATTACACACGACATATACATGAATATGACAGTTTGTATACTTAAAAACCGTGTTTTGGTTGCTTTTGCAACCTTAAAACTGCAATTTTATCTTGATTTCACCAACATTAGCCATTATACACGACAAAAACATGAATATGACAGTTTAAATACTTGAAATCAGCATTTGTATGTTTTTGCAAGCTGAAAACAGCTATTTTATCTTGATTTTGCAAACATAAGCCAATACACACGACATATACATGAATATGACAGGTTGTATACTTAAAAACGGTGTTTTGTATGCTTCTGCATGCTTAAAACAGCAATTTTATCTTGATTTCACCAACATTAGCCATTATACATGACAGAAACATGAATATGACAGTTTAAATACTTGAAAACAGCATTTTGTATGTTTTTGCAAGCTGAAAACAATTATTTTATCTTGATTTTGCAGACATAAGCCATTACACACGACATATACATGAATATGACAGTTTGTAATACTTAAAAACGGTGTTTTGTATGCTTTTGCATGCTTAAAACAGCAATTTTATCTTGATTTCACCATCATTAGCCATTATACACGACAGAAAAATGAATATGAAAGTTTAAATACTTGAAAACAGCATTTTGTATGTTTTTGCAAGCTGAAAACAGCTATTTTATCTTAATTTTGCAAACAAAAGCCATTACACACGACATATACATTAATATGACAGTTTTTATACTTAAAACGGTGTTTTGTATGCTTTTGCATGCTTAAAACTGCAATTTTATCTTGATTTCACCAAAATTAGCCATTATACACGACAGAAACATGAATATGACAGTTTAAATACTTGAAAACAGCATTTTGTTTGTTTTTGCAAGCTGAAAACAGCTATTTTATCTTGATTTTGCAAACATAAGCCATTACACACGACATATACATGAATATGACAGGTTGTATACTTAAAAACCGTGTTTTGTATGCTTCTGCATGCTTAAAACAGCAATTTTATCTTGATTTCACCAACATTAGCCATTATACATGACAGAAACATGAATATGACAGTTTAAATACTTCAAAACAGCATTTTATATGTTTTTGCAAGCTGAAAACAACTATTTTATCTTGAGTATGCAAACATAAGCCATTACACACGACATATACATGAATATGACAGTTTGTAATACTTAAAAACGGTGTTTTGTATGCTTTTACATGCTTAAAACAGCAATTTTATCTTGATTTCACCATCATTAGTCATTATACACGACAGAAAAATGAATATGACAGTTTAAATACTTGAAAACAGCATTTTGTATGTTTTTGCAAGCTGAAAACAGCTATTTTATCTTAATTTTGCAAACAAAAGCCATTACACACGACTTATACATTAATATGACAGTTTTTATACTTAAAAACGGTGTTTTGTATGCTTTTGCCATGCTTAAAACTGCAATTTTATCTTGATTTCACCAACATTAGCCAATATACACGACAGAAACATGAATATGACAGTTTAAATACTTGAAAACAGCATTTTGTTTGTTTTTGCAAGCTGAAAACAGCTATTTTATCTTGATTTTGCAAACATAAGCCATTACACACGACATATACATGAATATGACAGGTTGTATACTTAAAAACGGTGTTTTGTATGCTTCTGCATGCTTAAAACTGCAATTTCATCTTGATTTCACCAACATTAGCCATTATACACGACAGAAACATGAATATGACAGTTTAAATACTTGAAACAGCATTTTGTATGTTTTGCAAGCTGAAAACAGCTATTTTATCTTGATTTTGCAAACATAAGCCATTACACACGACATATACATCAGTATGACAGTTTGTATACTTAAAAACGGTGTTTTGTATGCTTTTGCATGCTTAAAACTGCAATTTTATCTTGATTTCACCAACATTAGCCATTATACACGACAGAAACATGAATATGACCGTTTAAATACTTGAAAACAGCATTTTGTATGTTTTTGCAAGCTGAAAACAGCTATTTTATCTTGATTTTGCAAACATAAGGCATTACACACGACATATACATGAATATGACAGTTTGTATACATAAAAACGGTGTTTTGTATGCTTTTGCATGCTTAAAACTGCAATTTTATCTTGATTTCACCAACATTAGCCATTATACACGACAGAAACATGAATATGACAATTTAAATACTTGAAAACAGCATTTTGTATGTTTTTGCAAGCTGAAAACAGTTATTTTAACTTGATTTTGCAATCATAAGCCATTACACACGACATATACATGAATATGACAGTTTGTATACTTAAAAACGGTGTTTTGTATGCTTTTGCAACCTTAAAACTGCAATATTATCTTGATTTCACCAACATTAGCCATTATACAGGACAGAAACATGAATATGACAGTTTAAATACTTGAAAACAGCATTTTGTATGTTTTTGCAAACTGAAAACAGCTATTTTATCTTGATTTTGCAAACATAAGCCATTACACACGACATATACATGAATATGACAGTTTTTATACTTAAAAACGGTGTTTTGTATGCTTTTGCATGCTTAAAACTGCAATTTTATCTTGATTTCACCAACATTAGCCGTTATACATGACAGAAACATGAATATGACAGTTTAAATACTTGAAAACAGCATTTTGTATGTTTTTTCAAGCTGAAAACAGCTATTTTATCTTGATTTTGTAAACATAAGGCATTACACGCGACATATACATGAATATGACAGGTTGTATACTTAAAAACGGTGTTTTGTATGCTTTTGCATGCTTAAAACAGCAATTTTATCTTGATTTCACCAACATTAGCCATTATAGAGGACAGAAACATAA